>JACEFZ010011057.1:0-30000 GCA_014155875.1 Cepaea nemoralis | reverse complement strand
AGGGGAAGAGAACAAAGGGAAGACATAGATATAAATACCTGGATGACTTGGTCACGTGGTATGGTCAAGACAAGAACACTGAGCTGATCCACGACTCTGGTGATTGAGTGAAATAGCGAATAAAGACCGCCTACGCTTACCGGCATGGCACATGATGGATGGATGGATTAATTGTATGACATCAAAGATTAAGGCTAATCGCTCATCCACCTACAACAGCTGTTTGAACTATAATCTTGTTGTCTTTCATGTTTCCAGCTGAATGTTCATGGAACTGTAAATCCTCACATTCTAGGCCGAATTAGATTGTTCACAAGTATGGCCGTAATTACGTGTGTGAGACTACGCTGATATGTGTTTGTTGTAAACAAGTGTCGCCTTTATTGCAGAAACCTGTTGCTGGTCTCCATATAGCAGACGCGTTGGTGTAATCGTAAAAGGTCGGACATTGATGTTGTGCCCGTGCTCATCGTTAGCTGTAAAAGCGAATACTGGCCTTCTCTTCGTCTGTGCTCCCAGCACTATACAAAGGTGATGGTCAAAGATAGCAGGTATATGCTGTTCTTTCTCATCACAATCATGTGCCATGACGGAAAGCGTGGGCTGTCACGGTTCTCCATCTCACACAATCTCCGGAGTTTTGAGTTAGCTCTGTGTTCTTGTCTCGAGTATGCCAGACGGTCATCCAGGTATTCATCTCCCTGCCTTCCCGTTGCTCTTTAACTATCAATTTTGTCAGTTTTCACTAAGTTTTCCATTGTACCCCTCCTCATTAGATGCCCATATATCATGGCCGTCTAGGTCTAATTTCTCTAATCAAGTGTAGCAATTTCTGTGGGGTGGGCAGAGCTATTGCTTCACTATATTGCCTGGGATCAGTTCTGGGTGTAGGAATAGGTGTAATCTGTCTACCGAACCCCTCCAATCCCTGGACCCTGCTTTCTCACAATCTTTCAACCTAGGGGAGCTAACCATTAGGGCTCAGTTCCGAGGACATAACTCAACTCTAGTGTCATCAAGTTCATAATGAAACATTGTATTATTTACAATAGTGAAGTAGAGAGCAGTCTAGATTGAGGTAGAGAGTATCAGAGATAGATAGACAAAGGAGAAGCAGTTTAGGATCAGAGTTTCATCCTCGGGCGGCACTTGTCTTGTCATCTCGTCCAACTGTAGCAGTCGCCTCACCGGATATTGGCAGACCCTCCTTCGACATATCCGGAATGGCTAGACTGCTTGACACTGGTTGTCGACTTCTCTGGAAATAAGTTCAGGTTCGGGTCCACTCCATCGTGGACTCTTCTCGGTACTCGATGTTGATGACAGACAAGTTCATAAAGACTCTGGCCACATTGTTCGCATGCCCTTACTAACCGTACAGTTCACAACTGATGTCCCTGAAAGTCAATGGACTGACCAAGGTAATGACCGGATCAGGTGTATCCCATAAGTTCAACCACGATACACACTCAACTCTTGGGTAAAGTCGCTGTGGGCCTCAGGGGCCTGATAGTGTATGGCACATGATTATTCACACTGTCATTGTGGGCCTGATAACGTACTGATTATGAGTCCTTAGCACCATCTATATAGGCCTCACTGGCCTGATAAGGCAACGAATAAGTCATCGTTTACCTGGTATAGCATTGCAGGAAAGAAATGGCCAATGGTGGGTAAGTATCTGACACTTCGAAAATCTACGGGCCGGCAACTAGCATGGTTGACGGGAACACGTTAGGCTGACGTCAGGTGCTGCTCCAACGCTGGGGAGTTCACGCATTTATCCCTGCTGTGTTAGCCATGTTTCTCCGTCGTATGCCGGGTCTGAGATATCTTTAAGGTTCACACTCGAATTTAGGTACCACAAAGAGAGAAGTGGTTGAAAGTAGCCTGCCACACACTATGGGATTACCTATAGAAAAGGCACTACGCTCTCAGCCTAGGTACATATCAAATATGTTCACCTGATCCTCCTCATCTGCAAAAGAGTGTATACAGCGGTGAACCTGGGACCCTCATCCTCCAGGCAGCCCCTAGAACAGCTTCGTCAGTGAAGACTTGGGTGGCAGCTCGGATTGAACCGGTCTCTTCGTCACATGTGACCGTTGTAACTCACCTGTACAATTCTTAGTCTTTCTCACTCCTTTCATTCATCGCTTCTGAGTGTAGGGATCTTTTTGAGACGTACTGGTCCCGGCAGGGGACTCGTCTTCCTGACGACTTCTCTTCGGTATTACACTTGAGTCAGTTTCTCCCTCTGGGTCCTCACTCCCATATACTGGAGAAACGCTATCTCATAGGCGGCTCTTACCCTCATTAGAGATCGAGTGGCGTGCAGCTGCGGTAGTCCTTCCCCCTTTCAGTTCGCAGGACAAGTGTAAACGAAATACCTAGGGTTTGTTCCCAAGTATAAAGGCGACCAGTACATTCCCTTTTGGTCACCCCAGTTTAGTGGTGTGACTTTATAGCGGACCCGCTGGGATTTCCGTGTTTAATTGTAGAAGCAGCCTGGCCCCTTTGTATCTACATCCCCCTGTCTGTGTTGGAGGGGAGATGTCTGTGGGTGAGGGGTGGATGGGGGAGGTGTTATTGGGTGTGGGATGTGCCTGTGTGTAGGTTGGGGTGTGTGAGTGTGGGTAGGTAGATGGGTTATGCATGCGATGTATGTGTTCATGGGTGGGTGGGGATGTGTGGGTGTGAGTGGTTAAGGGATGAGTACATGAATGGATGGATGTGTGTGGATGATAATTGTATGGGTGGGGAATATGTATGTGGGTTGGAGATGTGTGTGGGGCGTTTATGTGGGTGGTGGATGTATGTGGGGTGTATATGTGGGTGGGTGGTGTGTGTTTGGCTGGGTGGTTGAGGGTGTGTGGGTGGGTTGTGTAGAATATGTGGGTGGGTAAGTGTTGGTGGGTGGAGGATGTGTGTGTGTGTGGGTGGGGATGTGAGACAACGAGAGAGTTAGTGTGTGTGAAAGAAACAAAACAAGAAAAGAAAGAGAAATATAGAGACTTGAGCGCATGTATGTCATGTGACGTACTATTCCATGTTTTTTTTTGTATACTCATCATTCATGTTAACATTTTTACTGCCACTTGATTTTCTACCATGTACTGACAAACATTTATGCACTGCTTCTCCATCATGTTAACGTCAATTTTTAGGAATCAACTTATTGAATCGCATCACTATTTTTTATGTTACACAATGTATGTGCATAATTTGCTGTCCATTTTTTACATTTTTGTGAGAATGCTCATGATAATCGTCAGTGTGTGTGTGTTTGTGTGTGTGTGTGTGTGTGTGTGTGTGTGTGTGTGTGTGTGTGTCAAGCGTGGTAGTTTGTTCACACTAGCTTCAGTGATTATCTGAGGCATCATGTATGTGTCTAGATGTGAGGATTGTGTTTTGGTTGGGGGATGGGTTTGTGGGTGGGGGATGTGTGTGGGTTGGGAGATATGTGTGGGTGAGGGATTTATGTGTGGGATGTAGGTGGATGGGTGGGGAGGCGTGGGTGAGTGGGGAGTAGTGTTGGTGGGTGGGGAATATGAGTTTGGATGAGGGATGTGTCTGGGTGGGGTTGTGTGTGGGTCGGTGGAGGGTGTGTGTGTGGTGATGGATGTGTGTATGAGTGGATGTGTGGGTGGGGAGTACTGTGGATGCGTGTGTCGAGATGTGTGTAGGGGTGTGTGGGGGGATGTGTGTATGGGTTGGGGCAGGGGTGTGGCTAATGTATATATGGAGGGGGAGGTGTGTATGGGTTGAGAGATGTGTGTATGTGTGTCTGGGTGGAGATGTATGTGTGTGGGTAGGAGATGTGTGTAGGAGTATTGGAGAAGTGTGTGTGAGTGGAGTATGTGTGGGGTGTGTGTGGGGATATGTGTGTCTGGGTGGGGGGAGATGTGTGCGGGTGGAGGATATGTGAGTGTGTGTGGTAGAGAGGTGTATGGGTGGGTTTATGGATGTGTGTATGAATGGGACGTGTGTGGGTGGGTAATATGTGGGTGGGTGACGGATGTGTGGGAAGGGGATGTGTGTTTAATTTGGTGTAGTTTGTGGGTAGTGGTATGTGTGGGTGTGAGCGGGTGAGGGATGTGTGGGTGTTGGTAGATGGGGGATATGTGTGTGTGGGTAGGTGTGTTGTGGCGTGTGTATGGGGAGTGGAGGATGTGTGTATGCGTGGGTAATGTGGGTGGATGGGGGATGTGCGTATAAGTGGGGATATATGTGTGGTTGGTGGGGTGTGTGGATGGATGTAAAATGTGTGGGTGGGAGGGAAAATGTGTGTGTTGGGATGTGTGTGTGTGTGTGTGGATGGGAAGATTTGTGGGTATGGGTGGGTGATGTGTAAGTGGGTGCGGGATGTGTGTGTGTTGTGTTGTAGGATGTGTGTGTATGCGGCAGGGGTATGTGTGTGTGGTTGAGGGTGTGTGATTGGGTGGGTGAAGCATGTGTGTTTGGTCGAGTTTGTGTGGGTTGGTGTATGTGTGAGTGGGGAGTTGTGTGTGGGTGGGGATGTTTGTATGGTGGTTGCGAGAAGTCTGGGTTGGTGAGGGGATGTGTGATATGGTTGGAGGGATGTGTGGTGGGTTGGTGCGGGATGTCTGTGTTGGCGGGGGAATGTGCCACATAACATGATAATATGCATTGTTTATGCTTACAACATTCACTTGACAATGTTGTTTTTCCTACTTGAATGTATCATGCACTGTTGATGAACGAAAGATGAGTGATTGGAAAGGCCGAATGTAAGACGGGCCTACGTGCCCAATTCGTAACCCTGTTAAAATAAAGTTCAATTCAATTCAATTCAACTCAATTCTCTTCCCATTGGGGAGAAGGATAGTTCTCCATTGATACACCAATCATAGAATTATAGCTTAAAGACCAGTAGAGGACATTAGAAAAGATAGATTAATACGCCGTTCGATACTCCGGTGCCGCTTCCTCGCTATTGTCGATCGTGTACGTCCGCTACACAACCAGGCCGACGCTCCCTTCCGACCTATCACGATATCCCGATTCGATATCGACAATATTTACACCGTCGAACTGTCTCCTATTCGTCTCTCGTCGTCACAGCGATCGATTCGTCCTCAACTCCCTTCGTCGGCAGCGAACAGTAACACCTCGTCTACCTGCGCCGAAGAACTACGCACCGCTCTTCGTACCAACGATTTCGGAAGCTAGGTCATAAATAGCTCTTTTACACGTGCATAAACCCATGGGCCTATCACATCCCCATTTAATTTGATAACAACTGATTAGAGTTAGGAGTGACGCGCTTTAGCAATGGATGTTAATGCAAACTATTATCCTCCACAATCCAGCTGTCTTCGATTGATAACGCCTACGTATATAACATGCAAGTCCTAACTTCACGATGCACATAGCTAATTAGCTTCACAGGCTGACATAGATCGCTTACTCGCTTCGACACCGGTAAGAAAGTAATAGTAACTTAATTTACCTTCAGACAGGAACATCTCTTATCCTACGAGCACTATTTCATGTAGAGAATCTTTGAATTCTATGAATACATGAAGAGCCGCTTGACATGCGTCTTAAAAGGGCGGCAACAACCACACAACTGGCGAATGTTAACTTCTGACTTTGAGGCACATTCTCTGGAGAGGGAGAACTTCGCTTGCAGCAAGACAAGCAACTTTCTCGGGAGAAGCATGCCTCAGTTACATGCGACGCAATTTCGGGAGTTGAGCTTGCTCTGGGATCAAGAGAAAACCCCGAGAATAGAGCTTCGAGAATGTTGGAGACCAATCCAGACAGGGAAATTCCTCTCGGGCCACCGTCGACTAGAAATAGCGTCGGTGGTCTCCCTTGTCAGAATTGGCCGCGAGGCAGAAACTACGGCCGATCATGTGACATCAAGTTTCGGTTTTATTTCTTTATGATTTCCTTCTTGTTTTCTGTTTGCCTATGCTGCAACATGTTTACTGTTCAGTAGATCTTTCACAGCCTTTCTGCTTACTGTCCATGATGCGCATGCATACAATAGTATAGGCTCTATATAGCATTTGAACACAACTTTTCTTACTGACACTGACTGCTTTTTATTAGTATATTTTCCATCTTGGAAAAAGCTACCTTTGGCGTAGCGGTTATTTAACGTACCTTCCATCATGTGTTATAAGTGTGTCGAGATAGTTGTATTTATTCGGTTATTTACGAATGCTTCCATTTATTTGGATGTTACATTGTGGAATTTCTTTCTTCTGGGAATCCACCATAGCGTCTTATTTCTTATTAGTAATTCTAACCCTAATTATTCACTGTGTACAATAATCTCATATTCTAAATGTTGCAGATTCTGTTCGTTCTCTGAAGCATTTAGCAAATGCTATCATTGTACACATTGAACTACCAGGGTTAAAAGTACCGTAAATGCATTATTACCTGTATACACACACTAATCCCATAATAGTTTCCTCAGACTAGGCAATTTAATATGCCGTCCCGTGTCTATTCCAACAGATGTACACCTCAATGATAGCTCCAGAATACAGCGCTTCTGTTTACATAATTAGACCATTTACTACCTCAACAGTCTCCATGGCGAAGTAGTCAAGCTGTCTGCCTCGTGCTCCGAAGGTTGAGGGTTCGATTCCGGGCTACGTCCTTTGGTTCATGAGTGCATTTTGCTTAGTCTCACTGGGGGTCATCGCTGGAGCTAGGTAGTTCGTGCTTTGTGCGATGCTTTCGGCAGAACGTGTTGCGGAAAGAGACCGAACCACGTGGGATGAAACCCAGTGCAATGAAGTCATTCCTCTCCTCATTTAAGAATTGTTTTAAGACTCCCTTCACATCCATGTTCCACAACAATGAGTTCCCAGATTGTGCTTCTTTATACCTGATTAGATCAGTTTCTTTGTTCACATCCAAGGTTCATTGCAATAAATTCTACACCATTTTAAAATTAATTATCACAAGGAGAGTTCCTGTATAATGTTCTCTTTTGTGCGCATGTCTGGCTTTAGATGACACCTTCACACGTAGATCTCATTTTTCTCTCGCATGCTTGCCTTTAATCATTCGCTCTATCGTGATTTCAATAGGGTATTATGTCTTTGATGTGCTTGTTGTTGAGTCCAGTTGTTGATCTTATCTAGTGTTCGTCTTTGCTTGCTTATTTCGTGGAGATATCCTTTGATATTTCACATATCAGCTGAAAACTAAATATCCGATTTCGAATATACTTGATACAAATCACTATTAATTATTTATTGACCAGAAAGGAGAATAAATGTATCTATAAGAACACACTATTGTGTATGATTTAATATTATGACAAACAGAAGTGTAAAAATGAAATGTTTTGTACATCTAAAAAAGATAGGAATGTCAATAACAGATAACTGTGAAATGAGAAGAGGAAAGACACAACTTGGATAGATTCATGATGTGATAGGACATCTCATGACAGATGATTTACACATGACAAAACCAAAGGCAAGACATCTGATAACTAGATCATTTGTACATGACAAAAACAAAGGCAAGACATCTGATGACAGATCATTTACACATGACAGCAACAGATACAGGAAATCTAATGGACAGATTATTTACACATGACACAAACAAAGGCAAGACATCTGATAATAGATCATTTGCACATGACAAAAACAGAGGCAAGACATCTGATGACAGATCATTTACACATGGCAAAATGATGCAAGACATCTGAATGACAGATTCATTTACACATGACACAAACAGAGGCAAGTACATCTGATAACAGATCATTTACACATGGACACAAACAGAGGCCAAGGCATCTGATGACAGATAATTTACACTATGGCAAAATGATGGCAAGACATCTGATGACAGATCATTTACACATGACACAAACAGAGGAAATGCATCTGATGACAGATCATTTACACATGGCAAAACCAAAGCCAAGACATCTGATGACAGGTCATTTACAAATGACAGCAACAGAGACAGGATATCTGATGACAGATCATTTACAAATGACAGCAACAAAGATAGGAATCTGATGTCAGATCATTTACACATGACACAAACAGAGGCAAGGCATCTGAAGACAGATCATTTACACATGACAACAAACAAAGGCAAGATAGCTGATAACAGGCCATTTACACATGGCAAAAACAAAGACAAGATATTTGATGACACATCATTTGCAAATGACAGCAACTGAGACAAGACATCTGATGACAGATTATTTACACATGGCAAACACACAGGCAAGACAATTCATTCATTTCATTAAGGAACAACAAACTGAATGGTTTGGCCACCACATAAGTGTGCAGTTTAACAAACAAATGAAACATGGTGTCTGATATAGTTAAAAACATGGGGAAAGGGTTGGGGGGGGGGGGGGAATAACTCGGTGTGAGTACTTACACTTGATGACATTGCTATCAGCTAGAAACCGAGAAAATTTATTCTAACTCGCTCTACCTTCGAGTCACAGAAGACGAGCATCACATACCAATGGTTGTCTAAGGAGCCAGGTTGCATGTTGGTCGTAATTTACCGGTAATACTGAGGTGTTAATTCTTAAGTCCGCTTTAATTTTTGTCATGTGTAAATGATCTGTTATCAGATGTCTCGCCTTTGCTCTTGTCATGTGTAAATGATCTGTCATCAGATGCCTTGCCTTTGTTTGGATCATGTGTACATGATCTATCATCAGATGTCTTGCCTTTGATTGGGTCATGTGTAAATGATCTATCATCAGATGTCTTGCCTTTTTTGTCACGTGTAAATGATCTGTTATCAGATGTCTTGTCTGTGTGTTTGCCAAATGTAAATAATCTGTCATCAGATGTCTTGTCTCTGTTGCTGTCATTTGTAAACGATGTGTTATCAAATGTCTTGCCTTTGTTGTCATCTAAGCCGTTGTCATCTAATGTCCTCGTTCGTCCCGAATTCTTTCTCTCGCACTTACTTCCACGGTTCTTCTAAGGCATCTCATCTCTGTTATCGTTTGTGCCCATTAGATGCACTTAACAGGTTGGGTGCGAGACGTTCATTCTATGTAGTTATAATGTATGTACCCCTTATTATAAATTCTGCATATATCTATTTTCGTGCCGTCCTGGCTGAAGAACCCAGGCGACAGACTACAGACTAAAGTTACTATCTACAAGATACACCTATTTTAACAATACTAACAACCTAACGTTGATACAGAAGAAATTTAAAAAACCTTTATAAGAGACTCCATCTTTAATAACAGTAGAAAACAAAGCAACGGTGCAAGCTTCATGATGAGACCAGTATTGTTGGCTATATCTTCATTATGTCACTGGAGTGTAAGAAGTGGACTGTCAGTGTGGTTGTCCTAGTGTAAGTCTTTGGAATGGATATCACCTGATGGTTATAGGAGTCCTCACTGAGACACTAGACTGGCTGCATGTGGGTAAAGTCTCTTCTTTGACCGGTGGTGTGTGTGTGTGTGTGTGTGTGTTTGTGTGTGTGTGTGTGTGTGTGCGCGCGCGCGCGTGTGCGCGCGCTGGTGGCTTAATCTCATCTGATGAAGATTTCCTTGCGGTAGATTTGGGTGTAGTGTCCAGTCTTTACTCACCTGGTTGAACTTGAGGTAGATCGTCATCATGCAGAAAAGGGAGACCTGGAAGAAGAACAACTCAGGTGAACTAATCCATATATACAACTACTATTCTACCTGTACTCTCTTGGGTCTTTTAGTTGCTTGAGGAGCTTACCGATATCTTAGGTCTGGCCTCAAAGACATCTCCTCTGATAGACTGGACAGGTTTGGTTATAACGTTCTTTGACCATTAACTCACATCCCTCTGGGGATTTAGCATCTCTTGCCAGACCCAGTCTATAGAGCTGAGCGTTTAATACAGCAAGATAGTAGAGCCCAATGCACTCATATGGGTATCAAAGGTTAGTGAGGCATGTAAAAACATAATCCATCTTATATACATATAAGAATAGACTGGCTAGCCTTCTCTGCCAAGTCGAAAAGGCTGTAAGCGTGTATCGGGTGGCTTCGACAAGCATTCCATAGTATACGGAAATAATATGGGATGCGGAAAGAGGACTGGGGTGGGGTATGGTAGGCCCTCACCACCTATCTCACTCGGGTACGTAGACAGTAATTACAGACGACACCGACGATCGTATTCCTTTGACGGCAAAGAATGTATGTGTGGGTGTATACAAACAGCTACGATCGCATAATGTTTGGAAGCAACTTGCTGTGTGTGTGGTATAACGATAACATAGCACATCACAACTTGTAATGTAACCATGGATATAAGTGTAGATAATAAATCTACAGCTCAGCGGCCTCTGATAGGTAACAAACGATATTTATGTTAGTGCAACCTCGTTTGTCTCTGCCAAGCCACATGTTGATGGTACTGGCTTCTAGCTTCCCAATGATGCGAGTCAAACGAATTCTCAGTACTCGGGGAATTACTATTCAGGAAATGTACTCCTATTGGGCACTTCCTCTCAGAGACAGGATTCAAACTAATTCGTGAAAACGAAGCAGCCACTTCTCAGAACGGCCTCTCGCTATTTTACTTTTATCTCCACGGTGTACGGATTTTCCCGAGTAAATCTGGGTCAAAGCACTTTTAGCAGTAGCTGGTAATTTTGATTACTGAAACTATCTAAAAGCCTTATCGAGCCGACACTATTATAAATGGTTCCATAACGTTTATGATTATGGAAAGAAAACCTACAGGATTATGCTGAATACTGACGTCCTTATGGAAAAGCGAGGCATGGAATACAGCTTGCCCTGAGACGACCTGTCATTAACAGTGAGTGGACATACCGGGTTTTCGGTAATGTCTCATTACAATTTGTATGTAGAACACACTTGAAAAAAATGTAGTATATGACGTCATAAAATGTGCTAAATAATTCATTAAATTAGTTACCGTTACAGCTTTGGTCTAATGCTATTTTGGGAAGCATGTTAGAACCAGCGAAGTATTGATTATATTAGGTGTTGGAAATGTCCACCACGGACTTCAAGACATGACAGTACACGTCTCTTCATATTGTCGAATAACTTCTGTAACGTGTCTGGTGTTATTTCTTGAATGGCAATCTGATTGCTTCTTTCAGGTGCATATATGTGTGTGTGTGTGTGTGCGTGTGCGTGTGTGTGTGCGTGTGTGTGTGTGTGTGTGTGTGTGTGTGTGTGTGTGTGTGTAAAAACACTTCCTTTCAAGAAACCCCATAGATAATAATCTAATGGAGATAAATCTGGAGAAAAACAGGCCAAATTCCAAGTGACATATGACTTGCGAAAATTTCTTCCAAATAACGATGTGATGCACTAGCTGTGTGTGCAGGCGAACCATCTTGCTGAAACCACTCTTCTTTATTTCACATTTATTCAGCTGTTATAAACAAGTTCCAGAATGTCAGTACGATACTGATCGGCATTTATAGTGTTGTTGAAGAAAATTGGTCCAATAAAACGTTTTCTACTGACAGCACACCATACTCCAATTTTCTCACCGTGTAGAGGTGCTTCATGAAAAGCATTGGGATAAAATACGATTATTTTGTCTATTAATGTATCCAGATAGATGAAACCCTGCCTAATGATAGAAGAATGCTATATCGATAATTGACTCGTCTATCCATCCATCATGTGCCATGCCGGTAAGAGTGGGCGGTCATGTTCTGCCATCTCACTCGATCACCAGAGTCGTGGATCAGCTCCGTGTTCATGTCTCGACCATGCCATGTGGCCAATCCATCCGAGGAATTTACTTCTCGGTCTCCCCCTTAGTCTCTTCCCTTCGATCTTGCCAGTTGTCACCAAGTTCTCCAAGATATTTCTTCTCATAACATGCCCAAAGAAATTTTGACTGTCTACGTTTAATGACTCTAATCAGTTTACAATCTTCATTTGTTTCTTGAAGGACTTGCTCATTGGTTTTTCTGCCTGTCCATGGTATTCTTTGCATTTTCTCAGAAACCACATTTCCACAGCCATCAGCTGTTTTTCAGCTTGACTGCTCATTGTCCACGCTTCACATCCATACAAAAGCGCTGATTCTATGTAGCACCTTAACACTCTTTTTCTCGTTTCAATTGATATCTTTTTATTGGTCAGTATGTTTTTCATCTTGCTAAAGGCTACCTTCGCAATGGCAATTCTTGTTCTAATCTCTTCAAGGCACCTCCCATCAGATGTTATGACTGTGCCGAGATAACAATATCGATTCACTTGTTTAAGAATATGCCCATCTACTCGTATTTCACATTGTGGTATTTCCTTCTTCCCAGTGACGACCATAATCTGTGTCTTCTTAATATTCAGTTCAAACCCTAGTTGTTGACTGTGAGCAACAACCGCATCTACTAAATTTTGCAGGTCCTGTTCATTGTCTGCAATCAAGACTGTATCATCTGCATATCTAACGTTATTGATGGATCGTCCCCCAATGTTGATTCCTTCCATATCTTCTATATTTCTGAATATATTTTCACTGTATAGGGAAAAAAGCTCTGGAGACATTTCACTCAATCACCAGAGGCGAGGATCAGCTCAGTGTTCTTGTCTCAACATTCTCACATTCCATTTGCTAATTTAAGTGTCCCTGTCCTTTTCTTTTCATGATCTGCAATTAGGCGAATTTTGATGCACTAGGCAACTTTAAAGAAAGTAGTTTGCCGTTGATTTCCTTCCTGGCAGTGGCCATACTGTTCTATGACTGTAGCCATTGTCTCATAAAAGACATCGTCTGCCTACTGTCGCGAAACTTAAGACTGTAACCAACAACTATCTATCGGCTGTCCTCAGAATTTCATTCACCACCTGCCTTCCGTGGCTTCTTGTGAACAACTTCAGAAAAAGAATACGAAATAACAACTCATCTTCTTCAAAAATGCACAATAACAGTGTCCTCTGAAGAAAGCACCGTTACGCCGTTGCCATTTTCCCGGAAGCTATATCTCGAAACTCTACTAGCTAGGTCAACTCCCCCCCCCCCCCCCCCCACCACTCCGCCTCCCCAAAGAAAATCTTTCTTCCGTTGATAACACCATTCAGTTTGTAGTGCAAAGAATTACTCCATCAAACGACAGCCATTGGCTGCATATAGCTTCACGATGGACTGTGGTGCACATTTTTGATGAAGCCATGTACTTAATTTTTTTCAAACTTGCTCTACATACAAAGTGTAGTGAGACTTTACAAACATCCTGTAGAATGTCGCTTCACTGATCGGGCCCTGATGTTATGTATGAATCAAATTCTAGATTCGGAAAATTACCCCAAGACAACTCTGAATAATTTAAGAGAATTCATAATTCACGAATTTTCTTCGGAATGCACGGATTGTAGCTACGTATTTATCAGCGCACATTCCTACATAGTACCCCTATTTCAAGGGAACCAATGCGTTTCACTTATTCCCCCAGACAGAAAAGTCCCGAACGAAAAGGGAAATGTCTTCTCAGAGTGCTGAGTGCATCATAGACAAGAAGAACTGAATATCCCACACACAGCCTGATCCCGATAGTATAGCCACACAAAAGTGGTAGTGAAAGGTAAGGGATCAGGGGGGGGGGGGGGAGGAGGAGGACTGTTGACCGGACCTGGACCCGCTTACGTTTCGTTACTTGCACTAAGCGTCTATGTTTGACATTGGTTGCATAATCTCGGCCTAAATAGTTCTTGCGACGTTTAGTTTGCTAATTAAATGTCCTCTTGCATGTAAACACCATTTAACCCCTGTCAATCTCAATATTTAGAATCACATGAATGTAACATAGTCACGGATAAAGTGAAGGTGGCAGAAAGACGGGCAGGTCTCATAAACACGTTGTTTAGTTTAGGTTATAAACACGTTGTATGATACAGAACGGTCAAAACTGAATCACGTGAACGATGTGAAGGATCTTCAATATTTAAGGTAGAAAACGAAGAAGCTATACAACACTTGCTACAACACACACACACACACCAGCAAAAGGTAACATCACAATAGATGATGTAATAGCCACTGTGATATATCAGCGCATGGATGTGTGAATACAATTGTTAACCAAAGTCCGTCGCAATGAGTTGTCTATTCTGACGTTTTGTTAGCTCGGTGTTGTTTTCTCTGGTTGCAGTCTGGGATTCTTCAATGCGAAGGACAACACTCAATTACGGTATTGCTTTCACTAGAATTATTATGTGAGAAATTGTACATGCAACAGAACCAACTGTATCATAGGCGTTTTCTTTTTAAACACATCCTTACACAATGGCCAAGCATCAGCTTTTTGTGTGTCCAGCTCTGCCACATGATAAGATGGTGCTTCAACTAAAGCCAGATTAAAGCAACACTACACATGGTGCGCAGAAACAGCCGTTGAACACGTGCAAATATCGCCATAGTAAATGGGGCCGAAGTGTGGTATTCTAGGCGTCAATCAGTAGAAAACATCAACAACAACTGTCAACTATCATGCAAATAGTTATTAAGAAAATACAACAATAGGAGAATAAACATTTGGGTTTGTAGAAGTCAAGGGCACAGTAAATGATGTTTTATAAGATGAAACATTAATTTAACTTTCTTATAGAAGTAAACAAAGACTTACATCTTTGCTTTAGTGACTACACAAAGGTGTTTGCTCAAGATGTTTACGAAGGATTTCAGGTCAGAGAAGAGACATGTGCGGCCGCCATAGACTTAGAGGACGCTTATAACAGAGTATCGTTGGAGCACTTGATGCAAACCCTCCTCAGACTGAAAGTGCACCCTCACCTTGTACGATGGATAGCTGCAGTTCTGCTCCAAAGGAAGGTGGTCTTCTGAGCCGATAACGATATGTCCAGGATTGCCGCAGGGTTCACCACTGTTACCAGTACTATTCAACGTGTATACGGTGCCGATAACTGAACAACAGTTGGACAGGAGGGGTAGGACTCTGTCATTCGTTGACGACATCCTCGTGTATCGACAGGGTCGAGATAGACAGGCGGTTGCCAATGATATGCAGGGCGACCTAGATCGTATTTCCTCATGGTGTGCTGATGCCGACGCCCTTGTCAACCCTGCAAAGGCATCGGTTACATGGTTCTCCCTAAACAACCATATTGTGAAAACAGACCTGCCGACAATAAGAATGGATGGGAGCATTTTGAGTAGAACCCAGTCAATGACATATCTTGGCGTGAGGCTTGATCGTAGCCTGTCCTTCAGAGATCATGTCGATTATGTCATAACGAAGGCTCGAAAAGGTTTGTCAGCAATGAGAGTCATGGCGACTGCCAATATCGAGCAAAGACTGCTAATACCTCTGCTCAAAGGACTTGTGCTTTCACGCATCGAGTATGCCCTGGCCATCCTCACTGTCAGCCCTACACAGATTGGAAGACTTGAAAAGGTACACATCGAAGCCATGCGCATCATTTTGGGCTGCACGAGAGACACCAGCTGTGTAGCAATGAGATACCTCCTTGACTTCCCGACAATTGAACACAGGATCAAGATCTGGAGAGCTAGTGCATACTTAAAAATAAGTGCAGATGAGCAGCACCCTCTGCATGACGCTATATTCAGAGAAAATGGTGACATGCTAAAGAGGGGCAAGTCATGGATGAGTCGGGCGGAAGATGTCGTCAGACAGGTCTGCAGTCTTACCAGTATCAACCCCGGCAAGGAATGGGTGCCGGTGCCTCCAGCTTTTAAGTGCACTTTCTCCTGCATTATCACACTTGAAAGACGGTGCAGAAAGCAGAACCCTGCCGCTGTCAATGCAGAGGTTAACGCGCTCATCTATGAACACTCAGATAGCCCCGAAGTGCTCATCTATACAGATGGATCTGTTGTAAAGCAGCAGAGAAGTGCGTGGGCATTTACAGCCCGTTCAGCGGGTCGAACCGTTCAAGAACCCAGTGGTGCCCACTCTATGACCACGAGCAGCATGACGATTGAGGTGATGGCAGTTACACAGGCTTTCATATGGCTGGAATCACAGCTTTATACCAACGTGTGTGTACTAAGTGATTCAATGAGCATGATTCAGAAGGTAGAAGCTGGATCTGTACGTAGACAGTGGACTGAGTCGCTGCGGAAGTCTGTTGTCCGTAAAGTCACCTTCATCTTCGTCGCGGGACATGCAGGAGTCGAGGGAAATGAACGAGCTGATAAACTGGCTGGCTCTGCACCCCCTGTAGATGGCCAGCCCATGGATCGTGCCGATATTATTAACGTCCTGAAAGATATGGCGAGAACAGAGGACTTTGACGTCAGTGATTCCACATCGCTGTCCAGGATGAAAGACTTGGGAGTAAGAATCGGCACAGCCAGACGCGAGAGGTACATCGGGAAAACAAAGGGCCTCGTCAACCAACACAGAACTGGCACTATTAGCCACCGGACGCTGATGCATATGCTGGGGGGAGGATCTGAGCACCTATTTACATGTCCGGAGTGCAGTTTTCGATAAAGTAAGACATGTCAGCATGATGGAGATGCTTGCAGATCTACAAATTGATAGGAAAGACCTTAGACTCATAAAAACATTAAAAACAACAAGCTGCCATAAAGATTGATACTGAAGCTAGGTGAATATCAGCCTATTAAGAAAGGTGTGAGACAGGGATGTGTAATATCTCCAGATCTTTTTTTCCCCCTTTACAGTGAAAATATGTTCAGAAATGTTAACGATTTGAAAGGAATCGTCATTGGGGTTTTTTTTTTTTTAAATTCACATATGCTGTTTAAAGGACATCGCTGTCAACAGCAGCATCTTTCAGCTGTCTGTTGATTTCTTGGCAAGATTACGCTCAGTAGTTTGCCATTGCTTTCTGAGCGGCCGGCTCAGTTATACCGCAAGTCACCAGCGGGGGACGAACCGCTCCCATTTCTCGCCCGCTACGAGACTCTGCGTGATAAACGGGATTACGGAGAAAGTGGTGTAACCCCCTCGGCCAGAGAGACCGGCATCATTGGGGTACATAACATAAATAACATTAGATATGCGGATGATACAGTATTGATTGCAGACAATGAGCAGGATTTGCAACATTTAGTAGATGCGGTTGTGAACAACTCGTGTTATAATTAAATTGTAAGAAGACACAGATTATGGTCGTCACTAAGAAGAAGTAAATACCACAATGTAATATACAAGTAAATGGGAATACCCTTAAACAAGTGAAGCATACAATTATCTCTGAACAGTAATAACACCTGATGGGAGATGCCTTGAAGAGATTAGAACAAGAATCGCCATGGCGAAGGCAGCATTTTGCAAGATGAAAAAAAAAAAACAGCAACATGCTGACCGATAAAAAGATGTCATTTGCAGCGAGAAAAAGAGTGTTGAGGTGCTATATAGAACCTGTGCTTTTGTATGAACGTGAGGCATGGACAATGAGCAAACAAGCTGAAAAACATCTAATCGCTGTGAAAATGTGGTTTCTGAGGAAAATGCAAAGAATACCAATGGACAATGAGAAAAATCATTCGACCAAGTCCTACAAGAAGTAAATGAAAACCGTACACTGATTAGAGAAGTTAGACATAGACAGTCACAATTTTTCGGTCACGTTATGATAGGAAATACATTGGAGAGCTTGGTGATAACTGGCAAGATCGAGGGAAAAAGAGCAAAAGGGGTGGGGGCAGAGAAGTAAATACCTGGATAGCCACGTTGTATGGTCGAGACTAGAACATTGAGCTGATCGACAACTGTGGCGATCGAGTGAGATGGCACAACATGACCGCCCACGCTAAGCGGCATGGCACATGACGATGATGATAAACACGCGATCCTGGGTGTAGACGTATGGGTGTGTGAAAGGTAAAGACATAAACAACGTCGCAAATACATATTGAATCCCTATTAATCCACTGGAGCCCTACGCGTGTCAGTCTTTCCAAGCAAGAACACAGAATCAGATGCGTACATTTAATTAGTTTAATAGTTTAATATTGTCATAGTGTGTTTCATGTAGGTTTGTGTTGGTTTGTATTTGTTTGTCCTGTGCTGACGAAGGCTTTGGCCGCAACGTCCAATTTGTCTCTTGTAGTCGTGTTTTAGTAAAGCTCGCAATCTACTTGCTCGTTTTTTTTTTTTTTTTTTTTTTTGGGGGGGGGGGGGGGGGTGATTCATTCAAATACATATTGCGACCATTCACAGCGATAACTATATACATTAATATACACCTTCTTAAGCAATAATAGCTACAAGCAAGCACACGACAACGAGAAACATAAGGAAATAATTAGAGTAGAAAACTGGATAATCATATAAGTTATACACTGGTAATAGAAACAGGCATACTCACCGCCAACCACATATAAATATTTTAATTATAAATGCAAGGTGTTCATCAGACATGTTTGCTATCACACGATCTGTTGAACTTTAGAAATAATAGTGAGATTCTACACCATGTGCCTAACATATCAGCCGATCCACGAAAACAAGAAAATCAGAGATCATGATCACTTGAGATTTCAAGAGAAATGAACTGTACGACATAATGGATGACATTTCAACACGTGTAAATAACAGTATCGGTCTGAGTTGCAAGATAACATCAATAATGATGATAGCAACTGAAGATTTCACAATACAGCATCACAGAAGGTTTGGTAATTCTAGAGCAGGTTCAACAATTCATAATTCTAAGAACCTTGATAACAGAAGATAGCGAATGTATTAAAGACGCTAATATTGATTAACTCAAGCCGAAGCTCATTCCGCAAGTATATTTTATGCAATTTTATCTGTTTAATTAAAATGACAAGGAGAGTTCACGAGCAGACATACAGATAGACAGACGGACATACGCAGAAAGAAAACTATTATGCTTTTTGGCCATGTTTCAAATGCCTACAATATTATAGGTTCTATATAGCACTTTAACATATTTTTCTCACTGCAATTGACAGCCTTGTATTGGAGTTTTCCATCTTGCTAAATGCTGAAGACAGAGAATGCCGACAAAGACACAGAGAGATCGACATATATATGTGTGTCCACGTAGCACTGAGTTTACCACCATGTTGACACAACACATCATTAAAGCTGCTTCTCCATGTCACACTGTCAAAATTCATAGCATATTCTCTCTAGGTCAACCTCTCCTGGTTTTCTTTCTTGTTACGACAGTTGCCCACGTCTAGTGATACATTTTATGAATGTAAATGTGCATGATATCCTCGCCTCTCTAGAGGCACTTGAATTGATTATCACAGTTTTCCTTTGACTCATTAGTTGTTCCAATACATGGGTAAACTCAGTGCAACATAGAGTAGGATTACTTGGGCTATGTACGCCTCTCTCTCTCTCTGTCTCTCAATCTCTCTGTCTATCTCTGTGTGTGTGTCTGTGTGTGTATGTGTGTCTGTGTGTGCGTGCTTATGTGTGTGTATGTGTGTGTGTGTGTGTGTGTGTGTGGTTGTCAGCGTTTCTCTGCTTCTTTATTTGTTTTTCTGTCTTTTTATCTATATCACTCTGTCTGTAGGTCTCTCTGCATGTGTGTATTCAAGTATATGCGTGTGTGCGTGTGTATATATGTAGTTGTGAATGTATGCATATAAGTATGTCTGTCTGTCTGTCTGTCTGTCTGTCTGTCTGTCTGTCTGTCTGTCTGTCTGTCCGTCCGTTCGTCCGTCCGCTCGCCCGACCGCCCGCGCGTCTGTCTGTCTGTCTGTCTGTCTGTCTGTCTGTCTGTCTGTCTGTCTGTCTGTCTGTCTGTCTGTCTGTCTGTCCGTCCGTCCGTCTGTCCGTCTGTCCGCCCGTCCGTCCGCTCTCCCGACCGCCCGCGCGTCTGTCTGTCTGTTTGTCTGTCCGTCCGTCCGTCCGCTCGCACGACCGCTCGAGCGTCTGTCTGTCTGTCTGTATGTGTATTATTATATGTGTCTATGTTGTGTGTGTGAGTGTGTGTGTGTGTGTGTGTGTTTTTTTTTTTAATTTGTTCATGTATGTCTTATGAAACAATTATAGACTGAATGAAAAAGCATATATACTTACTGGGACAACAATAGACATAATGATTAATTATATAATTCAAAAGTATACTTACTGTGACATCAATTGACATAATGGGAAATTCCGAATAATACTTACTGGGCCAACAATAGACAAAAGAAATGAAATAATTCGGAAGAACACTTACTGAGACAATAATGGGAAGAATGAGAAATTGTATATTTCGCAAGAATACTTACTAAGACAATAATGGGAAGAATGAGAAATTGTATATTTCGCAAGAATACTTACTAAGACAATAATGGGAAGAATGAGAAATTGTATATTTCGCAAGAATACTTACTAAGACAATAATGGGAAGAATGAGAAATTGTATATTTCGCAAGAATACTTACTAAGACAATAACGGGAAGAATGAGAAATTGTATATTTCGCAAGAATACTTACTGAGACAATAATAGGCATAATGATAGAGGACATAATTATGAAGAATACTTACTGAAACAGCAATATACATAATGAGAAATGATATTAATCCGTCAGAATACTTACTGAGACAGCAATAGACATAATGATAGAGGATATAATTAGGAAGAATACTTACTGAGACAGCAATAGGGATAATGAGACAGATTAGAAATGAAGTGAATTCAATGCCGGCAGGAGATTTTAGCGGAAGTGAATTCAATGTCGGCAGGAGATTTTAACGGAAGTGAATTCAATGCCAGCAGGAGATTATAACGGAAGTGAATTCAATGCCAGCAGGAGATTTTAACGGAAGTGAATTCAATGCCAGCAGGAGATTTTAACGGAAGTGAATTCAATGCCAGCAGGAGATTATAACGGAAGAAAGCAAGTCTTCTTGTTCAGTCATATGACATTATTCCCATGAAATAGCATACCACAAACACCGTTTACACTTAGGTACTACAGAAACGAATTAAACAGGAGAACCCGCAAATGATGAAGTAGGTTAATAGTATATATAGATAAACACAATCTTATACGCAGCCAACAGTACATTGTTACAAAGCTTTATTTATATTTAGATACCTCGTAAACAGAAAGATACATAGAATCCGTACACACTCAGCTCTCTTAGTAAGACAGAAACGAACACAAACAGAACATCAGACCACAGTAAGTTCTTGTTAAGCTGTAAATCAGAGGCATAACAAGCACAGAGGCATAACAAGCACAGAGACAAAAACACAAAGAAGTAGATAATGCAGCCATAAACATTCAGCAGCCATGACACCAGAGAGGCATTGTCATTTTCCTGCATCTGAACCATTTATCAGCTGACAATTCCAGGAGGTTTGAGAAAACTGTCAGATTCCCATTGTCTGTGAACTGAATGCGGCGCCTGCTTGGCATTACACCGACACCACTGTCTGTTCTCTAATAAGGTGACCATCACATGCCGATGATTGTGTCATGGTATGAGTAATCATGAAACTGTGAGAACCCGACCCTACAATACTTGGATATCGACTCTTACAGCACTTGGATATCGACTCTTACAGTACTTGGATATTGACTCTTACAGCACTTAGATATCGACTCTTACAGCACTTGGATATTGACTCTTACAGCACTTGGATATCGACTCTTACAGCACTTGGATATTGACTCTTACGATGCTTGAATATTCCTCTCATAAGCTATAACCACCGGTCTCCGTGGATAAGGGCTTGTGAACGCGGTTTGTGAGCCCGTCTATCCGGGTTCGAAATACAGCGGTGCTGGTTTTTTTTCGAAAAAGGTATAGGAGCCGGTCGTTCAGAAAGCAATGGCAAGCTACTGAACGTAACATTTGCCCAGGAATCGCGAACAGCTAAATGCTGGGGTTGACTGCTGCGTCCTGTGAAGGAAATGTAACTTAATTTTTAAAAAGCTATAACCGGAATTCTCAGAAATCCTCGAAAATACCACATGTCGATGACTTCCAATGTCTTTCTAATCTCGTTAATATGTGTCCACGATTATGTAGCATCCCAAAACTAGCTGACTGTCTTCTACGTACTAGGATCTGTTGCAGAGAATGTTCTGTATCTGTGCAACGCCTCCCTTTCTTGCATTAATATGATTAACATAGTAGCTTGTCACTCAATGCTCGCGTGTGGACTACGATTGAGTTAAAAGCGAGAGAACGAAACAATAAAAAACTCCCTCGCTGTATATAAGTAACGCATTATGTAACTGCGCGAGAATCGGTATGATGTAAGAGAGTTAAATACTTCACACCGTTCTGAAGTTTAGCCATCAGGTAGTCCTTACTACTTTATGAAATGTTAATGTAACTCTGTCTTTGTCCACGCCTTTTTAGTTCACACATAATTTGTCATTTCCGTTACTGGTGAACATAAGCAACGTGACAACAAATGAGAAACGACCGCACACATTGCGTCTCTTTCGGCATATGTTGTAGGGTAATGATCTTTAATAGTAGCGTAAGTTATATGGTGGACAAATATCTTACACTTCATGTAAGCGAAACTCAGTAATAATTCACAATGGATGCAGCTTGTGATGACCGAATGCATATGAGTGCTCATTCTTAATCATCAAGTGTGCTGATGCCGGGGTAGATGGTTCAACCCCTACAGCGGTCACTTGCACTAAAACGTTGACTTCTTGTCCTTGACTGTCTGTCAAACTGTCATTTACTGCGTATATAGTACCTGGCAGTGTATGGCAGGGGGGTCTTGAGTCTGACAAATTTAGGCAGCCTGGCTTGTGCAGTTGCCGCGAACTATACAGGTTAGGCTTTTCTTTTTGCCCCCGACAGAATAAAATCCACACCTTACCGAGGATTCAACTCGGGTCTTCCGAAGGAGAATCAGGCATTCTAGCAAATCGAGCAACTTATCTTCGTTCCTCGACAGTACCTGTAAAGTCGATGTGGGTTCGCCTGATGGCGAGCGACACTGGTAATATGGAATGCTAACCCACAAGCGAAATTATGTCCCGTTCTCTAAGCATGTGTATGGATTGCGCTTAAGTTGGAATCGTGCGGGGGGAAAAAAACAGTACTAATCCAATATATATTGTAATGCCGTCTAGGTATAGGTTGTATTCTACACAGAAACCATTCATTCATCACAAAGGACTATTAAAGATGTGTGCCTGTAAAAATTGCACAATGAAATCCCTCAAAATTTGCACAATAAAGCCAGACAGACTGTTCTATATTTAAGCACGACTGTCGCGTGTCTAGGATAATTTATCCACACCAGATCTCAAAGGCTAGCCTCAGGACAGAAGTAACGTGTCGGTGTCAGAGCTTCCGCTATTTTTATATTCTGCGCCATCAACGGCGAATAATGCAGCATAACCTATGTATAGTTTGTGCTTACACAATGTTCGAGGGTTGCAGATACCTCCACCGATCCATCCTTATGCTGCACTTTGTACCCTCATCAGCTCTATGTCCTACATGGCTGTTTGTAAGTAAGCTACCCATACTGAGAGTTACCTCTATTAATCCGGAAGTGTAAATGATCCACAAACGATTCATAAATAAACACGCATGTATTGTTTGTCGTTCATAGAAGTAGGGGAAAGAATTACAGACAGCAGGACGCCGCAGACAACATACAGATCGATAGCTGTAGTTACCGACTGGAATTTGAACCTGGCCCCTACAAATGACGACAGCGCCTAGCTGCACGAACAATTGTCATATGTTTGTCTCCGTTTGTTCTTCTGCATCACTATATTTAACCCCTACACAGGGCAGTTGGACTAAAATGTTGACCTGTAGTCCTTGACTTGGGAACGTAAATTACAAGTATCTCAGAAGTAGGAGTGGGTTTGCCTGATGGCGAGGGAAACTAGTAATAGGGAGAGCCAATCCACCCGAAAAACTATTCCCACTGCTACTAACATTAGTAGCTCGGGTGTGGACTACGCTTGAATTAAAAGGGAGAGAACAAAACAATAAAAAAACACTCTCCCTGTATATAAGTAACGCTAGTATGTAGTTGCGCGAGAATCGGTAGCGGTTCTCGCCAAGTTGGTAACTTACGGTGTATGTGAGCCGGTCACTAAGACAACAATGGCAAACTACTGAGCGTAATCTTGCCTTGTACATCAACAGCAGCTGAAAAATGATGATCTTGACTGCAAAGTCCTGTAAGGGATATGCAAAAAAAAGTATGGTAGTGTCCCTTGTCAGGTCATGGGTCATGTTGGGTAATATGGTGATTTTTTTATGGAATTTTTAAATTTGTAAAAAAAAAAAAAACTAGTCAACAGGTGGTCAGTAATGTAGCCTGCCTGTAGTTGTCCGTATGTCTGTATTTTGTGCGAAGAAACAAGCCTCGAGTGGTTCGAAATACAACGAAGAAATTCACGTTGACACTTTGAACATAATTTGTCTGCCATCTCTGTAATCAATGTTTAAGGGCTAGAATTGCATAATCCGTGTTGCATAGTCTTTGTCAGTTTTATTTTAGTATTCTAGTCTGTTACAGTATATCAATCAATCACGTGCCATGCCGGAAAGCGTTGGCGGTCTTGACTCGCCATTTCACTCGATCACCAGCGTCGTGGATCAGCTCAGTGTTCTTGTCTCGTCCATACCATCCAGGTATTTTCCTCTCTGTCTTCCTCTTGGTCTGTTACAGTATATAGTCTATTCTAATTCTTCCTTGAACAATTATATTTACAGCACTGTTTGTGTTGCTTCACACTAGCTGTTAAGCATGTGTTGAGTAGGTTTCCATCCATTAGTTACATATATCGGCCCAATGTCCTTTAGTCTCTATATTATTATTATTATTACTTTCATAGCACCTGCCTTGTGTGTATTGCTCTTCTTCTAGTTCTGCTACCTCATCTGTTTCTTGTTTCGCTTGGTAGAGGAAAGTGATTTAGTGTTGATCTTAACCAATGTTAAATCTATTTAATTTTCCATTTTTCTCCGAATATAATTCGAATTAATGTTAAGTTTACCGCACTGTAAAACTACCATTTTGTGATGATTGCTTCACTTTATTGACACATTTGGAGACGACCATTACAGTACTAGAACTCCGTAGACACTGAATATCTAACACAACACAAAAGGCATATATAATAGATACAACACACACACACACACACACACACACACACACACACTTATGTTTTTATCAATCAGTTTGTGAGCACGCTTTGTTGGTGTAATAGTTACACGCTCGCCTGTCGGCCCGATTGTTATGGCTTCGATCTCCATTAGGGCGGAATCGAATTTTAAAAATTGACCTCGATTGCCAGGTCGATCCAGCCTCAAATGAGTACCAGAAAGTGTGTTGGGAAGTTAAGGCGCCCAGCGTACTACTGACCACGTGACATGCCCAGTGTCCATACAAACTAGTGGTCCAGCAACATATCCCCACTACTCCGTACGAAATGTAAACGGCTCATTTACGTTCTTATTTACGTGTGTGTATGTGTGTGGAACGGGCCGAGATGCCCCGATTGCTAAAGACGTCAAATATGGTTTGACACAACTCGGTAGAGAGATCAGTGCACTAATTCAGGAGTCAATGAACTGAATGGTAACTAAATATCGTCGCCCAGTCAAGGGGGTCCGACATGGTCTTGGCTGTTCCCAGAATGAGCTTGCACACGAGGGCTATTGTGAGGTGAAGGCATGAATAGCAAGAGTTAATGGACAATGACCTACAGGAAATACATGACGTAGGACTGACAGGCAGCATAAGGAAAAATGACCGGTTGTGGACAGGGCACAACTTCTCAAAGCCGCCATGTAACGTAGCAGGCACATCTACCATTAACAAATTCTCGTTAGTGTTGTGACACATACTTAATATTATTCTCAAAGCACGGGAAAGATTACCCGGAAAAAATGCATATGCTCAACGTTTCTAATACAACGAGTAAATTACAAATACCTCTGGTTGTTTCTGATATTAAAGAGTTCATCATTAGAAAAAAAAAAGGATGTTAACACTGGCTGCTATCTCCGTCGATAACAAGGGAAACGCACAGAACAGGAAACCTCCCCAGAAATGGATCCGATGGCCCACGCGTAACGGCACGCAAAAACGTTGAGAACCGAAGTTGGACAAATGCAGAGTAACTTAGGCGGGGTTCTGTGAGGAGGCTTCAAATAAAAACCTTAAATTCTTTGTTAGTTTCTTGTCTGTGTTGTGTGTGTGTGTGTGTGTGTGTGTGTGTGTGTGTGTGCGTGCGTGTGTGCGTGCGTTTGTGTGTATGCGTGCGTGTGTGCGTGTGCGCCAGCGCTTGTGCGTGCGTGCGTGTGTGGGTCTGCGCGTGCGCGCGTGTGTGTGTGTGTGTTCGTGTGTGTGTATGTGTGTGTGTTAATATATTCTGGAAAAGTACAGAACAAATGTATCATTTGTCGATGTAGTCACCACTGTGTTCAATGCAAGTCTTCCAGCACCGATAGAGTGCTTGGATTCCTGTAGAATAAATTTCATTGTCACGTGTGTAACCACTCATGTACCACCTGCAGTATCTCTTCACAAAAGTCACGCCGTTTTGAAACTTCTTACTCCATTCATACACTTGCTGAACTGACAGGCATGCATCACCATAATGGACCTTCATTTGCCGATGCATTTCTATGGGTTTCACCCCTTCACTGATCAAAACCGGATAATATGTTCATCAGAACGCTGCTCCTCTTTGGTGCATGTCTTTGGCCATCTTTAAACTGTCCTTATGATGACCGCGTGATCGCCTGCACCGTTATGTCACTCGTATAACACTCTTGACATTCTTAACAACAAAATTGACAGGTTACAAGATGCCATGGTTATTGTAATTTCTATCAAAATTTTAATGTTTTAATTTGAAGTTTCCTAGTATATTGTAATTGCAATTTATTTAAGAAACATCTATTTCTACAATCAAGCATACTCCTGCAATAATTATTTCTAACTGAGTTTAACAAATAACTATTATGTTGTCAAAGAGATATAGATTTTATTTGGCAAAACTATTTTCCAGATATTAAAATAATAAACAGTGGAATCCCCATGGATTCATATTTCTGCTTATTAATGAGCAGACAAGCTGAAAAACATCTGATATGTGTGGAAATGTGGTTTCTGAGGGAAATGCAAAGCATACTATGAAAAAAAACAAACAAAAAAAACAGAAAAACCATTGACCTAGTCCTACAAGAAACAAATGAAAACCGTAAACTGATTAGAGAAATGAGACGTAGACAGTCACAGTCTTTTTTACACGTTATGGGAAGATAGAGAGGAAGAGAAGGAAGGGAAGTCAGAGAAGTACATACCTGGAGACAAGAACACTGAGCTGATTCACGACTCTGGTGATCGCTTGAGATGGCGAAACATTACTGCCTACGCTTATCGGCGTGACACATGCTGATAATTTAATAACTAGCTCATAATTATGTTCAAATATTTCTAATGTGTGTGCGTTTGTGTGTTTGTGTATCTGTATTTCATGTGGTTACAGTAACCCTAAAATGCAATCGCCGGCGTCCTCGTTATTCATACATAGAAGATACACAAGCGTAGAGGTGTATTATCTGAAGATACAGAATACAGATTCATATATACAATATATAGAAGCGTGTTTTATCTGTATGTTTCATCACAACTCTAACCAGACATCTAATTAATCACTTCTATCTCATCTCATCTCATCTCATCATGTTACTCTTGTACCTTGCGGTGTCGAGGTGAAGTATAAACTTCGTGAGAGTGCCCGATTATGGGCTTCATATATCGATATTCACATTGACTCTGCTATTTCCTCCGTCCAACGTTTACGTGGTCGGCCTCTTCCTCTGTTTCCATCTGATCTGTACATCATTGCTTGTTGTGGTATGCTGTTGACTGGCAACCTACTTGCATGGCCAAACTATTTGACTTTTTGCTTTCTAATAAAATCTAGTGCTGCTTTAACCCCCACTTTAGTCCTGATTTCTTCATTTCTGATCTTATCTCTTCTTGATACGTTGAGTATTCTTCTCAGGAACCTCATTTCTGTTCTTGTGGACTACGAGAATCATTTCTATGTATACCACATAAAGCTAATTATAAAGTATCTGCTGACAACTCACAATCTGGCTGGTTCTTGAGCATATGAGCACACACTACATTAATCCGTAAGAAAAGCGGCGTTATTTACAATCTTTGGCATGTAGTGCAAGAGAGTTGAACCCACGCCTACTATGGAAGGCCAGAATTGCATTCGGCACGTGTCGTTTGGTTACATGTATTCTTGGATTGTTAGACGCCACATGTGTATATCGTCATATTGTGTCACTAACCTGATGAAATCTCCATGGATTTACATGTCTCCTTATTAGAAAGTGATCAGCGACATGTCCACGTGAAAAATACAGAAAGGACACGAAGAACAAAAACGCCGTTTGTTTATAGAATTATTGTACGTGAATAAACCAGGAGAGGTTGAACTGGATCTTGGATGTTTTGTTACAACTATAATCACGCATCTTACTTTTCCAATAGTACCATTCAGTTCTTCACAGAGTAATCGTTACTGAACACACTCTCTCTCTCTCTCTCTCTCTCTCTCTCTCTCTCTCTCTCTCTCTCTCTCTCTCTCTCTCTCTCTCTCTCTCTCTCTCTCTCTCTCTCTCTCTCTCTCTCTCTCTCTCTCTTAGAAATTCTGAAATCGCCACTAAATACTCATGGAGCTGTGTTATATTTAAACAATTGTAATAATTTATAATGTGCCTGTCATAAAGTGCCAAATAAGTATATTTCAGTCCTCTTAATTTTTTATCCTAAAGTAACCTTAACCATTTCCGATTTCCCAACTGTATTTATGAAACAGTAAATAGCAGTTGAACAATTATTTGTTGTTCTGACCGTTTTCTACATCTCGTGATAAATCGAAAAACTGGATCCACTTATCATGGGCTTTGGAAACCGCAGTATCTCAGGGGCGAGATCCGTGCCTGTCGATAATGTGGTCGTGGGTTCGAGCATCGAGGTAGATTTTTAAAAAAAAATTGATCTATGCTCCAAAGTCGGTCCTGTTTACAATGGAACTGGACAATGTTCTGGGAAGTAAAGGCTGTCAGCGTGAACATAGCCACACAACAGCTGCCACAATTGACGAAGAAGTGAATGCAAGAATCTCCTAAGCCAGCGCAGCCTTTGGCAGACTGTACAAGAATGTATGGGACAGAAATAGAATAAGCCTGCAAACAAAGCTGAAAGTCTATAAAGCAGTTGTATTATCCACACTGCTATATGCTTGTAAAACATGGGCTGTTTATCAGCAGCATGCTAGGAATTTAAACCACTTCCACACAGTCTGCCTTAGGAATCTCTTGAAGATTAAATGGCAAGACAAGATCCCAGACACTGAAGTTCTAGAAAGAGCGTCCATGCCAGTATCCACACTCTACTAATGAAAAACCAGATTCGCTGGGCTGGTCACTTAACTCGTATGCCAGATCACAAGCTCCCTAAACACATTTTATTCTTACGGCGAGCTGCGCTGTGGTAAACGCTCCCAAGGCGGCCAGAGGAAAAGCTTTAAAGACACTGAAAATCTCACTGGAAGCTTTTGGAATTCAGCTTAACACCTAAGAGACTGCTGCTAAAGACCGTAATTCGTAGTGTATATCATTACATAAGGGTGCAGTCACTTGTGAAGCAACCAGGACTGTAAGAGCTGTGAAGAAACGGCTGGCCAGAAAAACCACTGCAGGAGATCCTCCTCATGGAACGTCAAGCATTCTCTGCCCACATTGTCAAAGAACATTTCGAGCCAAAATAGGCATTATCAGCCATCTTAGTACTCACGGCTCCGATACTTTCAACCCCACTGGATGAAATGAATGGTCATCATCATTCAATATGGATAAACAACAACAACAGTCATACCATACAGCGAGTGTTGATTATCTATAAAATATGAATGTGGTACCATTGTCAGGAGCGTTTTAAGGTGTGTACAAGGGCCCTTTATTACTAATATCTATAATGGATCTCCTGGTTTTTTGTTTACCTTGTCAGAGGAAAGCCAGGAATACAACCCGTTTTTCCACAATACAGATACTGT
>JACEFZ010011056.1:32500-178483 GCA_014155875.1 Cepaea nemoralis | reverse complement strand
AATTTTTTTTTTAAAATTTTTAAAAAAGAATTTTTTTTTTTCCAACCGTCTTTTCAGTGTTATAGTTTTTCCAGAATGTCATTATCTTTTCGATTGTTAAACTAGAATTTTAATATATATTGTGATCGATCATAAATAATAGAATCTCCCATCATTTTTAAGTTTTATCCCATTTCTTTATTTGTCACTGTGTCTTTCGCGTTGTCACTGAATACTTGAGCTGGCTATTTTCTTGGTCTGTACAATAACTTATGTTCTGATGTAGTTCAGTTTAACTTCGTTCTGGCCACTTTTAGCAGTTACAGTGGCTATTACATCCAACACTTAACTTTCACTTCCTGCTATCAGCCCTATTACCATCATGTACCGTGCTGATTAGCGTTGGTGGTTATATTTCGTCAAACCACACGATCACTAGAATCTTTGATCAGGTGTGTGTTCTTGTTCCGATCATGCCATGTGGCCAGGCCATCAAGGCATTTACCTCTTTACCTTACCTCGATCTTTTGCTATCAATTTTGCCAGATGTCACTAAATTTTCAGGTTTATTGCCAATCATCGAATATTCTTAAACAAGTGAATCGGTTCAACTATCTCGGAACAGTCATAACATCTGATTGGAGATCCTGTGAAGAGATTAGAACAAGAATCGCCACGACGAAGGTAAATTTTTGCAAGATGGAAAACATACTGACCAATATTTGCCAATAAAAAGATGTCAATTTGCAACGAGAAAAAGAGTGTTGAAGTGCTACATAGAACTTGCACTTTGGTATGCATGTGAAGCTTGGATAATGCGCTGACAAGCTGGAAAACATCTGATGGTTGTAGAAATGTGGTTTCTGAGGAAAATGCAAAAAATACCATGGATAGACAGAAGAACCAATGACCAAGTCCTACAAGAAACAGATTAAAACCGTAAACTGAGTAGAGAAATTAGATGTAAACAGCTACAGTTTTTTGGAGACGTTATGAGAAGAAAAACATTGGAGAACTTGGTGACAACTGGCAAGATTGGGGGTGGTGGAAAATAACAAGGGAAAGACAGAGAAGTAAATACCTGGATGGCTTGGCCACGTGATATGGTCGAGACAAGAACACCGAGCTGATCCACAACTTTGGTGATGGTGTGAGATGGCGAAACATTACCGCCTGTGCTTATCAGCATGGCACATGATGTGATGATGTCCATTATCATGTGCCCTGAACATTTGTAATGTCTTCGAAACAATAATTCCCTTACTGAATGTAAACACAGAAGTCACAACAAAATGTTGCACGATTTCTTGCCTGGCATATTTCGCTGCATCTCGTCATGTGCATACTGATACCTTGCCTTACTTACAGACGATAGTTTGTAAAAGTGCAGTTATACCCTCCATAGCACAAAGCCTGCGCTGAATTTAGAGACGATCTGTGCCCATGCAACATGATCCCTCTCTCGACCTGCCTAGTTGACTCCAGAGGAAAGGACACACCAATAGTCTGGAACAAGACAAGCTGCAGAAGCTGGCGGATCAGCAAAGCAATACTCAAACTGTCCGCATTTTGGAGCTTCCATCCTAGACCAGTTGCCGTCCACAGCTTAGGGCCTGGTTTGCCCGATATGAAATGTATTCTTACGGATGCATTTTCTCGCACTATAGTAAGATTTGTACCCTCCCAATTGGGCTCCTCCACTCGAAGCCGTAGGCACAATGTGTGGTGTCGGGTTTGGTCAACGCAGCCCAACATTCAGTGCTAATAGAAAGCAGATAATACCTTCTACTGTCATATGGTAGCTCAGTCATATCAACTAAGACCTGACATTAAGGCAGGTGCATACTGAAGAGCTATATATCAAATGAAGTGGATAAACAACTAATTCTTTGGCTTAAATACTTTGAATATCTTCATCTAAATTCTCTAATCAGTTTACTGTTTTCATTCATTACTGGAAGGACTGTGTAAATTGTTTTATTGCCCGTTGACCCTATGCCATCATCATAACTTCTATTTTACAACATATTTCTCTAACTTTCACTAATTTACATTTTGTAGATCTCATTACATTCACCAAGGCAAAACAGAAGAACTTAAGCAAACGGTATTCCATACGAGCAGCTAGCTTTTTGTTTAAAACCTGCGAGTCAAGATTGAAGATTTGAATAGTGCGATCAATATTCTCTTTGTATGAGGCTCAGCGATCACATGCAAAATAAAAGGTCACCATGAATATATCTATAGAAAACAACAACAGACCTGAGTTGTCTTACATATCTATAGAAAACAACAACAGACCTGAGTTGTCTTACATATCTATAGAAAACAACAACAGACCTGAGTTGTCTTACATATCTATAGAAAACGGCAACCGACCTGAGTTGTCTTACATATCTATAGAAAACAGCGACCGACCTGAGTTGTCTTACATATCTATAGAAAACAGCGACCGACCTGAGTTGTCTTACATATCTATAGAAAACAGCTACCGACCTGAGTTGTCTTACATATCTATAGAAAACAGTAACAGGCCAGAGTTGTCTTACATATCTATAGAAAACAACAACCGACCTGAGTTGTCTTACATATCTATAGAAAACAACAACAGACCAGGGTTTTCTTACATATCTATAGAAAACAGCTACCGACCTGAGTTGTCTTACATATCTATAGAAAACAGCAACCGACCTGAGTTGTCTTACATATCTATAGAAAAGCAACACCGACCTGAGTTGTTCTTACATATCTATAGAAAACAGCTACCGACCTGAGTTGTCTTACATATCTATAGAAAACAGCAACCGACCTGAGTTGTCTTACATATCTATAGAAAACAACAACCGAACTGAGTTGTCTTACATATCTATAGAAAACAACAACCGAACTGAGTTGTCTTACATATCTATAGAAAACAACAACCGACCTGAGTTGTCTTACATATCTATAGAAAACAGCAACCGACCTGAGTTGTCTTACATATCTATAGAAAACAGCAACCGACCTGAGTGGTCTTACATATCCTATAGAAAACAACAACCGTAACTGAGTTGTCTTACATCATCTATAGAAAACAACAACCGAACACTGAGGTTGTCTTACATATCTATAGAAAACAACACCGTAATGACTTTGTCCTTACATATCTATAGATAAAACAGCTACCGAACCAGAGCTGTCCTTACATACTTATAGAAAACAGCAACACGACCTGAGTTGTCTTACATATCTATAGAAAACAACAACCCGAACTGAGTGGTCTTACATAATCTATAGAAAACAGGTAGTCATTAAAGGTCCAGAGTTTGTCTACATATCTATAGAAACCAACAACCGACCTGAGTTTTCTTACATATCGAATGAGAAACTAACAACCGACCAGAGTTTTCTTACCATATCTATAGAAAACAACAACAGACCTGAGTTTTCTTACATATCTATTAGAAAACGTAACAGGCCCCAAAGTTTTCTTACATATCTATAGGAAGAAACAACAACAGACCTGAGTTTCTCTTACATATCTATAGAAAAAACAATCAACCGACCTGAGTTTTCTTACATATCTATAGAAAACAGTAACAGGCCAGAGTTTTCTTACATATTTTCTACAGAAACAACAACAGACCTTAGTTTTCTTAAATATCGATACAACCACAACAACGACCTGAGTTTTCTACATATATATAGGACAACAACAAACCGCACCTGAGTTTTCTTACATATCTATAGAAACAACAGCCTGTACAGGCCTAGAGTTTAGCTTACATATCTATAGAAAACAACAACAGACCTCACGAGTATTGTCACTTAACATATTCCGATTAGAAAACAACAACATACCTGAGTTGTCTTACATATCTATAGAAAACAGTAACAGGCCAGAGTTGTCTTACATATCTATAGAAAACAATAACCGACCTGAGTTGTCTTACATATCTATAGAAAACAGTAACAAGCCAGAGTTGTCTTACATATCTGTAGAAAACAGCAACAGACCTGAGTTTTCTTACATATCTATAGAAAACAGCAACCGACCTGAGTTGTCTTACATATCTATAGAAAACAGCAACAGACCTGAGTTTTCTTACATATCTATAGAAAACGGCAACCGACCTGAGTTGTCTTACATATCTATAGAAAACAGTATCAGGCCAGAGTTGTCTTACATATCTGTAGAAAACACACCGACCTGAGTTGTCTTACATATCTATAGAAAACAGTAACAGCCAGAGTTGTCTTACATATCTGTAAAACAGCAACAGACCTGAGTTTTCTTACATATCTATAGAAAACAGCAACCGACCTGAGTTGTCTTACATATCTATAGAAAACAGCAACAGACCTGAGTTTTCTTACATATCTATAGAAAACAGCAACCGACCTGAGTTGTCTTACATATCTATAGAAAACAACAACAGACCTGAGTTTTCTTACATATCTATAGAAAACAGCAACCGACCTGAGTTGTCTTACATATCTATAGAAAACAACAACCGACCTGAGTTGTCTTACATATCTATAGAAAACAGCAACCGACCTGAGTTGTCTTACATATCTATAGAAAATAGCAACAGACCTGAGTTGTCTTACATATCTATAGAAAACAACAACAGACCCGAGTTGTCTTACATATCAATGGCGTATGTCCTCAAATGGAGCGTTTTCATGCGTGATCTGGTGTAATATGTGATTGTCGCAAGAGGGAAATGTGGAGAGAGAGAGAGAGAGAGAGAGAGAGAGAGAGAGAGAGAGAGAGAGAGAGAGAGAGAGAGAGAGAGAGAGAGAGAGAGAGAGTAAGTGAGTAAATAAAAGAAAGAAAGAGACTGAGAGAAAAAGTATGAAGGCGTGCGTGAGTGGGAGAATAAGTGAGAGAGCTTGTGTGTGTATGTGTGTGTGTGTGTGTTTGTGATCGAGAGAGAGAGAAAGAGAGAGAGAGAGAGAGTGTGTGTGTGTAAGTGAGTAAATAAAAGAAAGAAAGAGACTGAGAGAAAAAGTATGAAGGCGTGCGTGAGTGGGAGAATAAGTGAGAGAGCATGCGTGTGTGTGTGTGATAGAGAGAGAGAAGAGAGAGAGAGAGAGAGAGAGAGAGAGAGAGAGAGAGAGAGAGAGAGAGAGAGAGAGAGAGAGAGAGATTATCAAACACGAGAAAGCCATCTAAAATTGCATAAACTAACACACCTTGAGCTAAATGAGAATATTATACTTATACGAATATTCTTTACTGCAGCTTGTTGACTTTTCTCTACAAAAACTCGGCAGGCCCACACTGAGTTTCTGGGACAGACCCCTCGTACTTTGGCCCACAAGTGCTGTGTTGCGCTGACGTACTCAACACTGTACACACGTATCAAATCCTCATCCGTGTGTCATTTATTTTTCTAATAAGCACTGGGATGTACAGTGATGTAAAGCTCTCTTCAATACGCCCATTTAACAACTGTGTTAGCAGATAAATGTATTGCCTTCATCTACACATGTAAGTAGCATACTGCTTCTGTATTTGTCCAGTGTAGGAATGGAGTTGTATTGTGTTTGTTTACAGCAGAGCTGCGATATGTGTGCCTACTGGCCGACACATCCTGCTTCTTCCTTCGAGCCTTACAATAAACAATGTGTCATTAAGTGAATCTGACGCATGGGCTCGTTGCTCGCTAAAGTGGGGGAAAGATTATCCACCTATTCCTCCGTGCTGTCAAGTCTACAAAATGTGGGGAAGCTGTCACTGAGCCCGATCGTATGAAACTGTTTCGGAGGAAACATTTCAGTCATCACCATCATCATCATCATCATCATCATCATCATCATCATCATCATCATCATCATCATCATCATCATCATCATCATCATCATCATCTTCCACTTCTGCCGTCAAGCCGTCGTGGGGAGGAATTATTTGCGTTCCAGCGCCCGGTGAGCGGCACTGGATAGTGTCATTCCGTGTGCTTGTACAATGTCTCTGATGTCGTCAATCCATTTTCTTCTTGGACGTCCATCGTGGTCTCGTCGCTGATTATCTTTGATGTAAGGTCAGTGATGGTAGTTGCTGGTGTTGCATTCCAAAAACATTGCCAAGCCATTTGATCTTCTGTCTTTCAATAAATGTGGCACACGGTGTTGATCCCACAGTCTGTCTGATAGTAGCATTTCTTACTCGGTCTCGGATTGTTAAGTTGGCAGCTCTCCTCAGGCATCTCATTTCGCAGGTGTTGATTTTGCGAAGGTGCAATTTGGATAAAGTCCAAGTTTGAGATTAGTAGCATAAGGTTGGTGTGAATATGCTGTTTATTATCTGTCGTTTTGCGGACATGGGTATATATGGATGTTTCATTAAGGGTGATAGTTGATATGTAAGTGCACTAGCTTTTTAACATCTGATTTCGATTTCTCTGTTCAATCTGCCATCTTCTGTGATCATACTTCCAAGATATTTGAATTCTTTGACTTGTTTCAGAGTTGTGCTATTTATCTGTATACTTAGTGGGCCCGGCGATCCGAGCGTATCTAGGCCAACATTCGTGAAGAGGATAGAAGGCTGTCCTACCACAAGGTGCTTCCACCGGGTGCCGGATGGTAAAGCCACCTCATGATGTAGATATATATAGGGTGCCGGATGGTAAAGCCACCTCACGATGTAGATATATATATATATATAGGGTGCCGGATGGTAAAGCCACCTCATGATGTAGATATATATAGGGTGCCGGATGGTAAAGCCACCTCATGATGTAGATATATATATATATATATATATATAGGGTGCTGGATGGTAAAGCCACCTCATGATGTAGATATATATATATATAGGGTGCTGGATGGTAAAGCCACCTCATGATGTAGATATATATAGGGTGCCGGATGGTAAAGCCACCTCATGATGTAGATATATATAGGGTGCCGGATGGTAAAGCCACCTCATGATGTAGATATATATAGGTGCCGGATGGTAAAGCCACCTCATGATGTAGATATATATAGGGTGCCGGATGGTAAAGCCACCTCATGATGTAGATATATATAGGGTGCCGGATGGTAAAGCCACCTCATGATGTAGATATATATAGGGTGCCGGATGGTAAAGCCATCTCATGATGTAGATATATATAGGGTGCCGGATGGCTTAAAGCCACCTCAGTAGATATATATAGGGTGCCGGATGGTAAAGCCACCTCATGATATAGATATATATAGGGTGCCGGATGGTAAAGCCACCTCATGATGTAGATATATATAGGGTGCCGGATGGTAAAGCCACCTCATGCTATAGAACTCAGGTGTGAACATGTTGAATAAAGAGGCTACATTTCATAGGGGGTTATGCGAAGTGGTTACGGACGCAATTCGTAATCTCGCATACCACGTTCGAATCACAGCTGCGGGCGATTTGGCAGCAGACCGTCATGCGTTGGTTTTATGAAATGATATGGGTGCTGTTCGTTCAGAAAGCCATGGCAAACTACTGAACGTAAATTTGTCCAGGAATCACGAACAGTCAAAAAAATGTTGAGGTTGACAGTTACGTCCTGTAAAGGACATGTAACTAACTTTACGCTGAAAATGTGTCAAGAGAGCGTGAGTTCAACGCCTAAATTCGTCGTCTGGCTAAGTGAGGCAAAGCCTGGCCACCTATACCTCCGTGCGTCTGGCCTACAATACTTCACGGCCCTATCATACTAATGACCCATGTCTGGTTCATGCTTCCAGACACGTTAGGTTACATTGAAAAAACTTGTCGTGGGGGGGGGGGGGGGGGGGGGGGAGCTGTATATGGAATAGTGAAATACCTGACATCTCTGTGACATGGCCATCGGCGTCATACATATTATCTTCTTGTACCGCCTTACAAGGTTCGCCACTTCAGACAAAACATTCGCGGAGTCAGAACATAGATAAATTGGTGGAAGGTAAGGGAAAACCACCTCTGCACATCCCTAGTAACAAACTAGTAAAATTAAAGGTATATATATCTAGGGTGTCACCCTAGTAAATTATGATTAAACAACTCACAAGATTTCAGTTAAAAGGCTTAAGTGGGTGCTGAATTTGAGGATTTTCTTTGGCGGTAGAAAAAGTTTCGCGAACCAGGGGACTTCAGACCGTCAATCAACATGCTACTGAGAGTAACCGATTTACAATGTGCTTAACTAATTCAGTGCCAAAAAAAAAAAAAAATGGTTTGTACCAAATTTGGTTTATAATCAAATGAATAAGTATTATAATGTAAATTGACATTCACTGAGCATTGACATTAGTCATTAATTAAAATGCCACGAAACAAAACAAATAACACGATGACACTACTATGGCCATATATCGTTCTTCTGTCCAAAGGGGAAGTCAAATGTGGCGATATAATATCCTTCGGCACTGAATCAGTTAAAGTAGGGACATAGAATGTTCATGTCATGAGCATACATGGTCAAATAGAGAATATCAAACAAGAAATAAAAGGACAACTTTAACATCTTAAGATTGTGTGAGACCAGATGGCAAGGGACAGAAATTACGGCAATAAATGACAACTCTGACTTAGAATGTTTTCAACATCGGAAACGAAGCCACATAATTAAGATTGGCTAGAATCATAATGCAGAGACTTAGGAAGAAAATACCTTCAGCAATAGGGGAAGAACAGTATGGGTTTGTAGAAAGGAAGGGAATATCAAATGATGTGTATATCTGAGAACAGTAATTTAGCGTCCGACAGAAGTCAACAAAACCCAGCATATTTTTTCCCGAGGACTACACAAAGACTTTCGAACGAGTAAGGCATATCAACATAGCGGACGTTTTAACAAAGTTGACAGGCGTGAGATAAAGAAGGCTGCAGTGTTATATAGAACGCATACCGCGGTATGCTTGAGAACAACACCCCGAATCCAAGACCGCCTACGCATACCGCGGTATGTTACATGAAATTGATGACGATTAGTTAAGAAATAATGTACGTAACTCTTTACAACAACGATGGCTGCCTTCCCTCTCCTATCACTCATGTTAGCCTACGTGGACCTGGGAGCCTAGACCCATCTTAACAACCTGCCTCGATTCTGACTCGTACCCATGACCTCCTGGCCGACATGATGCTACCAGTGTCAATCATGGACACTTACTGCAACTAATTAGCGCAAAATCACACAAATAGGGAAGATGTACCTTATAAAAGCTGTGGGAGTAACCGTGATGATAGAATTATGAGTGAGTAAATTATGATACGATTAGGTCTGAAACCAGTCTTGCAGTTCATTAAAGAACAACAGATGAAATGGTTTGGCCACCTCACAAGAATGCCCTGGTACCATCTGCCACAAAGGGCCACATTGAAGAAATAGAATGGATACAGAGCTAGGGGAAGACCATGTAAAAAGTGGAGGGATGGTATCGAGATCAGCCTTAGAGAAATTCATAGCAACTTACAAAGAGAATTAGAAAGAGTGCAGAAAGCATATTATGCCCCCCCCCCCCACACACACACACACACACACACACACATGCACGCATGCACGCACGCACGCACGCACGCACGCACGTACACGCACGCACGCACACACACGTACACACACGCACTCACACCCACCCAAACCCACACACACACGCACATACACCCACCCACCCACACACATACACGTACACGCACATACACCCACCCACCCACACACACACACACACACACACACACACACACACACACACACACACACACACACACACACACTTCACTGAGCCAAATGCAGAAAGAGAAGAAGAAGACGCAGAAGAAGAAGAAGAAGAAGAAGAAGAACAAGAGGAACAAGAAGAAGAACAAGAGGAAGATGTCGTAAACCACCTAGTGACAGGCAGGCGTCTAACCAAAGACATGAATTCATATAATGAAGGCAGGTGTCAAGCTAATATTACCTCCGGTAGCAAGTTATTTTAAGTCTGATGGGCCGAGGTTATCACGGTGTGTCAAACACAGTCACACCTGCAGTGTACCTGGTTGTTCTCTCAACATCCTTGCCAAACTCAAATTGTACAGCGGCCTTGAGGACAGAAGTGTCCTTTCTTACAACATTTACAACTGTCTTATGTACCTTGAGTTGAGTTGAATTGAGTCAAGAACCGATATAAAAGCATTCGGGACATTCCCATACGTGCACCCCCCTTATCTGCAACAGCCAGCGAAGAGTCCCAATGCTAATGGTACCAGTAGTAGTCTGATTATGTATCAGTCTGGCCATTCCTCGGAGTTTTGAGCGTCGGCCAGATCCTCTGGTCACTCCCTGCAGCACCATTCTCTCCAACCCGCGATGGTCTATTTGTTCTTCTGCATTATACACACGATTCTAAAGGACTCCGTCCACTTCTGCCTTATCATGCGTCAATATTCCATCAATTGGTACAGACCCAGCCGGTCTGTCCGCCTGCTCGTTTCCCACTACACCAGCATGTCCTGGTAAAAGACACTCCAACAGCTGCTCTCTATGTTTGATTGTTGAATGGAATCCTGCCACTCCGCCCAAAGCATGCATCTCTTCACCTTTCTCATCATGCTTTGTGAGTCCGTTACATTGACGACAAGAGTACATTAAAGCGGACTCGTTGGTGCAACGGTTAGGAAGTTAAGCTGACAATGGCATGGGTGTGGTCGGACCAGGGTTCGATTCCAGCTCTCGTCGTTGGCTACAGGAGGAAAAGAATAGCCATCTATTCCGTCGGTGCATTCAGGCCTGCACAAATGTAATGGTCCCTTCACTTCACTAACCATAGCAGTTTTCTGCTACATAAATTATTATTGATGTGTTGTTTTTAAAAACGTATGTTAAAAAGGAAATACAGAGAAAGCAAAGTAAAGGACCCTTATACACACTGTATGATGCAATTGACATATTGTGTATTGTACATATGGTGTATTGGACATGCGGTGGACATATGGTGTATTGGACATATGGTGTATTGGACATATGGTGTATTGGACATATGGTGTATTGGACATATGGTTTATTGGACATATGGTGTATTGGACATATGGTGTCTAGGACATATATAGGACATATGGTGTATTGGACATATGGTTTATTGTACATATGGTTTATTGGACATGCAGTGTATTGGACATATGGTTTATTGGACATATGGTTTATTGAACATATGGTGTATTGTACATATGGTTTATTGGACATATGGTTTATTGGAGATATGGTTTATTGGACATGCAGTGTATTGGACATATGGTGTATTGGACATATGGTTTATTGGACATATGGTGTATTGGACATATGGTGTCTAGGACATATATATAGGACATATGGTGTATTGGACATATGGTTTATTGTACATATGGTTTATTGGACATGCAGTGTATTGGACATATGGTTTATTGGACATATGGTTTATTGAACATATGGTGTATTGTACATATGGTTTATTGGACATATGGTTTATTGGAGATATGGTTTATTGGACATGCAGTGTATTGGACATATGGTGTATTGGACATATGGTTTATTGGACATATGGTGTATTGGACATATGGTGTCTAGGACATATATAGGACATATGGTGTATTGGACATATGGTTTATTGTACATATGGTTTATTGGACATGCAGTGTATTGGACATATGGTTTATTGGACATATGGTTTATTGAACATATGGTGTATTGTACATATGGTTTATTGGACATATGGTTTATTGGAGATATGGTTTATTGGACATGCAGTGTATTGGACATATGGTTTATTGGACATATGGTTTATTGGACATATGGTTTATTGGACATGCAGTGTATTGGACATATGGTTTATTGGACATATGGTTTATTGGACATGCAGTGTATTGGACATATGGTTTATTGGACATATGGTTTATTGGACATATGGTTTATTGGACATATGGTTTATTGGACATGCAGTGTATTGGACATATGATTTATTGGACATATGGTTTATTGGACATATGGTGTCTAGTACATATATAGGACATATGGTGTATAACCCATCTTTTTACTGACCAACCTGCACTGGACAAGTGTTATAGTCAGTATTAAGGTGGCCGTCGTTGCTTCCCAGGACATTCCTTGGTAGTTATGTTAAGTGGGTCGACGTGGGAACCCAGGTCTGTTCTAAACATACCAAGAGGACGGATTCGATCTTGTGACCATCGAGTCGGTAGGCTAATAACATTAGATGCTGATGATACAGTATTGATTGCAGGCAAAGGTTAGTTGATGTGTTTTTGCACACAGTGAACAACTGGGGTTAAAATTAAACTGTAAGAATAAATCGATTATGGTCGTCACTAGGAAGAAGATAATACCACAATGTAATATACAAGTAAATGGGAATATTCTTAAACAAGTGAATCGGTACAGTTATCTCGGAACAGCCATAACATTTAATGGGAGATGCATTGAAGAGATTAGAATAAGAATCGTCGTGGAGAAAGAAGCCTTCTGCAAGATGGAAAACATACTGACCAATAAAAAGATGTCATTTGCAACGAGAAAAAGAGTATACTTTTGAATGGATGTGAAGAGTGGACAATGAGCATTTAAGCTGAGAAACATCTAATGGATGTGGAAATGTGGTTTCTGAGGAAAATTCAAAGAATACCATTGACAGACAGAAAAACCCATGTGCAAGTCCTACAGGAAACAATAAACACCGTAAACTGCTTAGAGAAATTATACGTAGATAGTCACAATTTTAAAGAAATACAGAAGAAATACATTGAAAACAAAAATAGAAGAAATATATTGGAGAACTTGGTGACAACTGGCAAGATTGAGGGAACAAGAACAAAGGGGAGGCAGAGAAATAACTACCTGGATGGCCTGGTCGTCTGACATGGTCGAGACAAGAATAAAGAACTGATCCACGACTCTGGTGATCGCGTGAGATGGCGACATATGCCCGCCCACGCTTATCAGCTTGGCTCATGATGATACTGACGAAGACATCTAGCCACAACGTGCTAGTTCTCATTTTAGATTGTGTTTTGTTGATTTAATAATGGTATAAGTATAAACTAATTAGGTCGTTTTGTTTTCTTGTCCACAGCTGGTTCTGCCTTTTCGCGTCGCTGAACATGTCAAGATATGTACCAAACCGTAATTCCTAGCAAACTGATACATAAATGGAACTTCAGCCTAAAGAGCCATTGCGTATTAATCACATCTGTTATTGAATTATCACAATCTCCAAAGCATTTGCCGGTCTCTTACAGACACAAAACAATGAACCGGCACACATGTTTTCATAGAAAAACAACATTGTTTGATCTGCTAAAGAAGTCTCTAAAGGAATTTTTCCAATGGAATCAAAATGAAGCAGCAGCGACAGTTTACTTCAAGTGCAGCCCACAAGTGATTCAACAGCGATGTCTGAAGACATCAGTGGTGAAATACTCCAGCATGGTCTCAGAAGGCAACCTCATCAAGAGCCACCTACCAGATATCGTCATCCCAGCATCGACTCCGTTTCATGAGTATATTTTTGAGAAATGTGACCTGTACAAGGATTTACCAGCAGTGGTATATTTTTATCCATTATTTATGTGCTGTGTCTGTCTGTGTGTGCGCACGCGGGCTCAGGCGTGTCTGTGTTGTGTCTTGGCTCCTTAGTAAGATGACCTCGCCTCTAACTGTGAAAGCAAGTAAGTAAAGGTTTCTTGTCATGCCTAAGTCGCATTTGGGCACATGGAGCTACACCCATCTATTTTTTTTGGACCAAAGGGCACGCAGAGGGTGGATGTGGGCTTTATCATATAGGCCGCTTTTGCTTCCCAGGTCATTTCCTGGTATCCATTGGTCGGCCTCGTCTTCTGCTTCAATTTCGTCTGTACATCATTGCTTTCTGTGGTATACTATCAGTTGGTAGCCTAGTTATGTGGCCGAACCATTTCACTTGCTGTTTTCTAATGAAACATATTGCCGCACTTTAGTCTTGATTTCGTCATTTCTGATCTTACCTCTTCTTGAAACATTGAGTATTCTTCTCAGGAATCTCATTTCTGTTGTTTTGATTTTTCTTTTCTCTTTTTCTGTCACTGTCCAGGTTTGGCATTGGTAGCATAGAGTTGGTAGGAAGATTGTGTTTAAAGTGCTTTCTTAGTAGTTATTGATATATGTTTGTTCTTTATTGTTGGTGCCATTTGTCAAATGAGTTGGTTTATCTTATTGCATCTATTTTCGATCTCTTCTTCTGATTTGTCATTCGATGATATTATACTTCCTAGGTACTTGAAACTCTTTACTTGTTTCAAGTGATGTTCGTTTAGGTAAATCGTTGTTGCTTCTTCTTCTTTAGTTACAGTCATTACCTCTGTTTTACTTATGCTAATTTTCACGTTATGTTTCCTCCACATTTTATTTAGACTATTCATGTGGTCTTGTAATTCAGCTTCTGATTTTGTGTATTAGTGCTTGGTCGTCCGCAAACAGGAGTTCTCTAATGGTTAGATTTGAAGATGGTTCTTTAATGCCTACTTGGTCCTTTAATGCTTACTAAATATAACATAATGGAAGGTACTCCTAAAGACTCTTTATTGTAAATGTAAAACGATCGGATGTGTCTGTTTATGTGATTGCTACTTGATGTATGCTTGGATAATAAACTCACAAGCAATAGTGTACAGACACAATGTAACCAGAGGAAGAGGCCGACCATGTAAACGATGGACAGAGGGAATAACTGAGTCTATGGGAATCTCCATATATGACGAAACCCTTAAATGGGCACTCGCCCGTAGTTTATGCTTCACCACGCAAGATACAATAGGAACAAGATGAGATGAGATGAGATTATGAAATCAGATCAGATGATGAGATGAGATGATGAGCTCAGATCAGATGATGGGATGAAATGAGGTAAGGTGAGATGAGAGAATATAATGAGTATTAAAAGTAACTTAGTGAGGTACCCTCTTCCAGTAAGCAAAAGACGGTACCCTGTTCCAGTAAGCAAAAGTAAAAGACCCTTGACCAGGCCTAAGGATGCATTAAGCAAATGGTAATAACACCAAATTATTATAGCCCAGTGGCCACGTGATGGGCGATTTGATCAAAACAGTGGTGGCTTTCTTTATTTCCCTACATATTTCCTGGTGCATATTGTAGGCTGGGTCGACATGAAAGCTCTGGTCATGTTAAAAATATTCGGCCTAATTCAAATTCGAACGCATGACCATCGGGTCCACAGGCAAGGTTTCTAACCACTGTATTACCGCGGTTCCCTGTATGTCGTGATGCGCTAGACAATTTCTATTGTTCAATACAACATTTGTATTCCATTAGTGAATTTACCTGATTAAATGACGTGCGATGATTAATCGTCTTAAGCGACTGATCGTATCTGCCGTGGGCTTACATATCGTGAAATGATGCCATTGTATTATATATAAAACAACATGTCTGGGGACACAGAGGTGTTTCCAAGGCACCAGTGCCGGGTTATATACTGGCCAAGACCTATTGACGCGTCCTCGTCGAGCGTCCTGGGCAACAGGTCCCTTCGGGGTCCTGGCTAAAGTCAGTAGGATCGCCGATTCCTCCGAAGTCGGAGAGTGTCTGCCTGTACAGCGAGGAACCACCAGTCTGCAACCCAATAAGCCAGACATGGGACAACGGATACTCACGCAAACCTCAGGTCCTGTATGACATCACACTGATGTTGGACAACAGGATGCCTTCATCCGACATACAGGACTTCACGTTGGAGCTCAAGCCAACGAACACAAGCAAGCAACATGTTTGCTAATATATTAACAACTTTTAAATCATAGCTGTGACACACTAATATTTACCATTGTTCGTCATTGATTCTTGTTTGGTTCAAACCTACGCTTTGTTTGGCACGGAATCTGTTAAACAGAAGCCACAAACAATATGTTGCATGATTTATTGCCTGAAATATCTCGCTGCATCTCGTCAGGTGCATACTGCAGAGTGATATATCACATGAAACGAATAAACGAATAATACTTGAGCTGAAACAGTTACAACACATAGTCATAGTATTGTTTGATCGTGGAACACCTGATATCCCCAAGGCAATTTCACATTTACACGAACTCTTTCTATTTGTATAAAAGCTACTGGAACCACCTAATTGCTAACACCTCACTATATTTGAGCAATCGTTAGTTTTTCGCAGAATACAGTATAGGAAACATATTTTCTTTGTTCACAGTATGGTCGTAGTTTATAAGATGTTGAGAAATAGACGAGGACGGCGTTTTATAACTCTTCAACTGCACAGGAATGTTAATTGTATATGTTAATTATTTCAGTTAAAGTTTATTAATTTATTTACTTCACATGATGTATAAATCTGCAGTGTGCACCTGTCGAGACGCAGCGAGATATGTCAGGCAATAAATCATGAAATATATTGTTTGTGGCTTCAGTGTTTAGATTGTTCATGAATCCATACAGTTCATTTGTTTTGTTTCTCTATTCCACTGATTTGTCCGTCAGACAGAGTTTGTGACGGGGAGAACCTATACATACTCGCAAGTGAAACAGAACGCAGTCAAAGTGGCCAGTGCTCTTCACCGGCTTGGGTATAAGAAAGGCGATGTTGTCTTGTCGTTCGCCACCAACAACATCGATATATGTGTTCTCATGTTAGCCTGTGCCAGTCTGGGAGTCTGGTACAGCGCAGCCAATCCGACTTTTACTACAGGTAGTGTATCGTACAATATATCCAATCCAACTTTTACTGCAGTGTAGAGTAGCGTGCAATAAATCCAATATTCTAGTTTTTCTGCAGTTAATGTATCGTACAATATATCCAATCAAAGTTTTACTACAGGTAGTGTAGATTACATTATATCCAATCCAAGTTTTACTGCAGGTAGTGTATCGAACAATATATCCAATCCGACGTTTAATGCAGTAGTGTAGCCTATAATAGATCCAGTTCTAATCTTACTGCTGGTAGTGTAGCTTACATTACATCCAATCCAAATTTTACTGCAAGTAAAGTAGCGTATATTATATCCAATCCAAGTTTTACTGCAGGTAAATTAGCGTACATTATAAACAATCCACGTTTTACTGCATGTAAAGTAGCGTATATTATGTAAATCCAACTTTTACAGCAAGCAAGATAGCGTTTCATGATGATTAAATACAACTATTACTGCAAGCAAGGGAGCATTGCACAATGAATAATCTTTTACTACAAACAAAGACAGGTAGCGCTACATAATGAATACATTCAACTTTTACTATAACAAGAGAGCGTTTCCAGGGCGAGTAAATTCAACTTTTACTATAAAAAGGGGGCGCTTCATAATGAATAAATTCATGTTTTACTATAAAAGAGAGCATTTTCATGGTGAATATATTCAACTTTTGTTGAAACATCTGAACCTCAGTTACTATGGTGTGTGGGTCTGGCTGCACAGATGACACTTGTTGCTATTGGCAGACTCCCGACCTGTGAACCTCAAATGTTACAGTGCACTTGTCAGACTGCACAGATAACTCTATCTGCTATAGGTAGACTCTCGTGTTGTGAACCTCAAATGTTACAGTGCACTTGTCAGACTGCACATATAACTCTATCTGCTATAGGTAGACTCGTGCTGTGAACCTCAAATGTTACAGTGCACTTGTCAGACTGCACAGATAACTCTATCTGCTATAGGTAGACTCTCGTGCTGTGAACCTCAAATGTTACAGTGCACTTGTCAGACTGCACAGATAACTCTATCTGCTATAGGTAGACTCGTGCTGTGAACCTCAAATGTTACAGTGCACTTGTCAGACTGCACAGATAACTCTATCTGCTATAGGTAGACTCGTGCTGTGAACCTCAAATGTTACAGTGCACTTGTCAGACTGCACAGATAACTCTATCTGCTATAGGTAGACTCGTGCTGTGAACCTCAAATGTTACAGTGCACTTGTCAGACTGCACAGATAACTCCATCTGCTATAGGCAGATTCCAGACCTGTCAACCTCAATTGTTATAGTGTAATTGTCAGACTGCACAGATAATTCTTGGAACTGGGGACAGACTCCTGTCCTCCAAGCCTCAGTTATTATTAGTATTTATTTGGCTGCAGCAGATGTCAATTACTGACGCCTGTGAATCTATCTCGGCAGGTGAACTGAGCCGACAGTTGACGGACAGTGGCAGCCTGGCTGTGTTCACCATGCCTAATCTTGCTGCGACTGTCAAAGAGGCACTGGAGAGCAGACAGTACAAGAATAAGGTCAAGGTGGGGTGAGAATCTGTTACTACGAAGAGTGAGAGAAAGAGATAGAGAGACAGAGAGAGAGAGAGAGAGAGAGAGAGAGAGAGAGAGAGAGAGAGAGAGTGAGAGAGAATGATAGGGATAGAGAGATATAGGGAGTAAGAGGGAGATAGAGAGATGTTGTTTATTCATCCCCCTTGTGTTATTTATTCACTTCCCTTGTGATATTTATTTACCACCCTTGAGGTATTTATTCTCTCTCCTTGTGTTATTATCTTTCCCCCCTCGCGTTATTTATTCACTCCCCTTGTGGTATTAAGTCTCTGTGCTATGTTGTGAGTTCCCTCCCCTTGTGGTATTAAGTCTCTGTGCTATGTTGTGAGTTCCCTCCCCTTGTGGTATTAAGTCTCTGTGCTATGTTGTGAGTTCCCTCCCCTTGTGGTATTAAGTCTCTGTGCTATGTTGTGAGTTCCCTCCCCTTGTGGTATTAAGTCTCTGTGCTATGTTGTGAGTTCCCTCCCCTTGTGTATTTATTATCTCCCACTGTGTTATTTATTCACTCCCCTTGTGGTATTAAGTCTCTGTGCTATGTTGTGAGTTCCCTCCCCTTGTGTATTTATTATCTCCCACTGTGTTATTTATTCACTCCCCTTGTGGTATTAAGTCTCTGTGCTATGTTGTGAGTTCCCTCCCCTTGTGTATTTATTATCTCCCACTGTGTTATTTATTCACTCTTACGTTGTTTGTCACCCCCACCCCCCCTCCCCCCTTTTTTGTACTGCATGTTCATTTTCTATCTGTTGTTTATAGAATACCGCTTTGTTTGTTTATTGACTCCAGTTTTATCGATGTATCGTTACTCCCCTTCCCCCTTTTCCGCTACTACCTGTATGTTGTTTACTCTCCTTTGTTTCCCTGGCACAGCATCTCTTTGTGTTTGGAACGTCTCCTGGCCTGCGATCATTTCAAACTCTACTAGAGGACGATGGAAGTAGCTTCCCGGATGTGGATATCAACCCTCAAGACGATGTCTTCGTTCTCCCATACTCTAGTGGCACTACTGGTCTGCCCAAGGGAGTCATGCTGACACATTACAATATCTTGGCCAACTGCCTCCAGATCCAGTAAGTTATCAAACCATGCTGAATGTGTGATTGCAAACAACTGACATAGTTAGAACGGAAAGACAGTTAGCAAATCTAGTAGCCGAACATATACCAGTGTGGGTGGAAAAGAGAAGAAATCAGCCTTTAGGTATACCTATGCAGTCGAAAGGCTATAAAATGCCTTCATTGTCGATTTCTGAACACCTAATAAAATGCGGTCATAGAGTGAACAAAGAAAACCTTTTTGAATACTGTATGCGGCGAACAATACACGATTGCTCAAATATAGTGAGACATTAACAGTTAGGCGGTTCCTGTCGGTATTGTGCAAACAGAAAGAGTTCGTTGTAAATCTGAAATGACTGTGGGACAACAGATGTTCTACACTTCAACAATGGCGGTGACTATCTGTTTTAATTGTTTCAGCTCAAGTATTATTCGTAATTTCACTTAATATGGTATATAACTCTCCAGTATGCCCTGACGAGATGTAGCGAAATATGTCAGGCAATAAATCGTGCACCATACTGTTTAAGGTTTTTGTGTTTAAAATAAACACTGCTGAATGTAATACCTTTTTCGTGGTAACGTGTCAACTTACTGACGTGATTGTCACATATATTAGGTTGTTATAGGTGAGGGGTGAATTTGCAAGTAGTCGTTATGTCATCATTAGGGTAAGGTTGAAGAAAGCGAGCAAGAGGAAAACAACGATACATGTGGGAAGATAACATCAAGAGATGAACGAACAGCAGTCTGACAGAATGTACAATGAAGACGAGGGACAGACAGTGGTGGAGATCCATTGCAACAAACTTCATTGTGGAGATGGCACCTGATTGATTATGTATGTCAGTTTCCTAATGTGGCAAGTTCTTTGAATAAACAAACAAACAAACAAACAAACAAACAAACAAACAAACAAACGAGTAGTAGAAGGAACCCTTTACTAGAACCCGATCATATGTAACAATATGAACTTTGTGGCCAAAGCCTTCGTCAGTACAAATAATAAGACACCGATGTAACTATATGAAAAAACATTACATGAATATATATTCATTCATTTCATTCAGTAGCATGTTCTTTGCAGAACCTCGCTGCCATAACAACCTTCCGGAAAACTGCTCGATCACAAGCAAGATGTCCCGCGTCTGATACACCCATCTGGAGATCATCCGACACATCCTGCACCCATCTTCTCTTTGGCCTTCCTCTCTTCCCAGGCATATACCCCTCCATTATTGTTCTCTCCAAACTTTCTTGACGTTTCAAGTGACCAAATTATTTCAAGTTTCTTTGTTTTATCGTCTTTAATAGCCAACCTTCTTCAATATTCAGCTCTTGAAGTATGGATGCATTTGTTCTTTTCTTTACCCAAGATATTCTTAGAATCTATGAAACCTACTAATCTGTTTCCTTGTTGTGAACTGTAAACTTGTGTAATCAAATCCGTGTGTTTGTGTGGCACATTGTTATCAGGACCGGCGATAGTCTGCTACATTGTGCTTCCTAACAAGGCGCAACAACTAGCACCTTATGGCGGTAGTGAATGTTACACACCTTTTAGCACAAAGCCTGGGCTGAATTATAGAGACCACGTGTTGCCCATTTAGCATGATCCCTCACTCGGCCTGCCTAGTTTACACCAGAAGACAGGCTAAAGAGGGGCAAATCATGGATGGGTCGGGCGGAAGATGTCGTCAGACAGGTCTGCAGTCTTACCAGTATCAACCCCGGCAAGGAATGGGTGCCGGTACCTCCAGCTTTTAAGTGTACCTTCTCCTGCATTATCACACTCGACAGACGGTGCAGAGAGCAGAACCCTGCCGCTGTCAATGCAGAGGTCAACGCGCTCATCTATGAACACTCAGATAGCCCCGAAGTGCTCATCTATACAGATGTATCTGTTGTAAAGCAGCAGAGAAGTGCGTGGGCATTTACAGCCCGTTCAGCGGGCCGAACCGTTCAAGAATCCAGTGGTGCCCACTCTATGACCACGAGCAGCATGACGATGGAGGTGATGGCAGTTACACAGGCTTTCATATGGCTGGTATCACAGCATTATACCAACGTGTGTGTACTAAGTGATTCAATGAGCATGATTCAGAAGGTCGAAGCTGGATCTGTACGTAGACAGTGGACTGAATCGCTGCGGAAGTCTGTTGTCCGTAAAGTCACCTTCATCTTCGTCCCGGGACATGCGGGAGTCGAGGGAAATGAACGAGCTGACAAACTGGCTGGCTCTGCACCCCCTGTAGATGGCCAGCCCATGGATCGTGCCGATGTTATTAACGTCCTTAAAGATATGGCGAGAACAGAGGACTTTGACGTCAGTGATTCCACATCGCTGTCCAGGATGAAAGACCTGGGAGTAAGAATCGGCACAGCCAGACGCGAGAGGTACATAGGGAAAACAAAGCGCCTCGTCAACCAACACAGAACTGGCACTATTAGCAACCGGACGCTGATGAATATGTTGGGGGGAGGATCTGAGCACCTATGGACATGTCCGGAGTGCAACGAAGATACCCCAACTGATAACTGATAACTGACACCAGAAGAAAGGTAACACCAATACATCTGGAACAAAGTAAGCTGCAGAAATTGTCGGATCAGCAAAGCAATGCCCTAACTGCCCGCATTATCCTAGACGAATTGACGACCAAGGCTTAAGGTCTAGTCTGCCCGTCCATGATATTTAGTCTGTAGGTTTCATTTCCTCGCAATAGGCTAAGGCTTGAGCCCTCCCAATTGCTCTCTGAAGCCATTGGACAATGTGGGATATCGGGTTTGGTGAGCGCCGCCCAACATTCGGCGCTAACAGAAAGCAGGTAGCACCGCCTGCTGTCATACGGTAGCTCAGTCATATCTGAGTAAGCCCTGGCTAACAGATCCTCGTGTACGATTATAACAAAATGGAATCCCAAGTCCTTGGAGAACACTGCCCGTGGAAAAGACCTTCTTTTCTTTGCACGTTTCCTTGACTTATGCACATTCATCATCATCATCATTACCACCACCACCACCACCACCACCATCATCATCATCATCATCATCATATCATCATCATCATCATCATCATCATCATCAAGTGCCCTGCCAGCTGGCGTAGGCGTTCATGGCTCTCCACACATCTCGGTCTTTGTTGTTTTGGATCAACTCTCCTGATGGTATTCCTCCATGCTACCGTCTCAATCCATCCACCATAATTTCTCTTGGTCTGCCTATGTCTATCTTCCCCTCGATATTTCCAGTTGTCACGATGTTCTCCAATGTCTCTCTTCTCATCCCATGACCAAAGAAAGCTGTTTGTCTCTTTCTTATTGTTATATATAGTGTTCTAGTTTCATTATCTTATTTCAGGCAATCGTTGTTAGTTATTCTGGCAGTCCAAGGAATTTGCAACATTCGCCTCAATAACCACATCTCTAATGCCTCTAAGTTCTTCCTAATTTGTTCATTTACATTCCAAGATTCACTGCCATACGGCAAAACTGATTCTTCTTCTTCTTCTTCTTCTTCTGCTGCGTTCATCCGGATTTTTTTTTCGGATGTGAAAGCGTTGTGCCTGTTTACAGCAGAGCTGCGTTCTTGCGCCGTTAGGCCGACACATCCGACTTCTGCGAGCATTTGTTGACTATAGCATTTCAGCACTCTCTTTCTTACATTCATTGATAGTGAGTTATTGCATAAGATACTCTTCATTTTCTGAAATGCAGCTTTTGCCTGCCCTATTCTGCTCTTAATCTCTGTTGTACATCGTACATCTGATTTTATAAATGCCCCCTAGGTATTTAAAATTATCCACTTGGTTAAGAATGTTCCCTTCTATTTCTATTTTACATTTTGGTGTCACCATTTTCTTTGATATCACCATTGTTACTGTTTTCTGGCTATTCAAGGAGAGTCCTTTCTTTCCACTCTCTGTTACTACAACGTCCAACAATTGTTGTAGGTCTGTTCGAAGGGTACCAATACTAATACTGCTACTTCCAGTCTGTTTACGCTTACGTGTCCGTGTGGTCTTTCTTCAAAGTACTGAGGTTCAGCCACATCCCCTGGTCGAAGTACTGAGGTTCAGCCACATCCCCTGGTCGAAGTACTGAGGTTCAGCCACATCCACTGGTCACTCTCTGCCGCACTAGAAATGTAGTTTTTGTGTTTTGTTTTTGCATATCCTGTTTACATGACATCGCTGTCATGGATGGAGAATACGATACACACATACATCATGATTGTAACTGACTCAGAAAGCATGCTGAGTAGGGTGAGGACTGGCAAGCTTCGTGCCGAGTGCTTGCTTCGCTTCGGAAGTCACGGGTGGCAAGCATCGTCTGGATATTTTCTCCGGGGCATGCTGGTGTGTTGGGGAATGAACAGGCAGACAGATTGGCTGGCTCTGCAAAACTTGGTGAGTATTGATGCATGACAAGGCAGACGTGGTTGCAGCCTTGTGGGAGCACGTGTACACCTCGGAGGAGCAAATGGATCACCATGGTCTGGCAAGAATGAGACAGCTTGGAGTGACGAGGGGATCTGGCCGATGCTCGACGCTTAGAGGAAAGGCGAGACGCACATATAATCAGATTGCTACTGGTACTATTGGGGTTGGAACTCTTCGCTGGCTTCTGAGGATGGGGACGGAGCGCTTATGGGAATGCCCCGAATGCTGTGATGTCGGTGTCTAAATCAATCAATCAATCACTCATTCAACATCGCTGTCAGCACCAGTATTTTACTGCTGTTGTTGATGTCTTTGCAAGTATACGTTCAGTAGTTTGCCATTGCTTTCTGAACGAACGACTCCTATACGAATTAGTTAAAGCCTAGCGCAACGCAGTCTGCTGCTAAATCGAGCGCAGATATGTTTCGAACGCGGGTAAGCGGAATTACGAACTGCGTCCGTAATTACAAAGCCACGGAGCCGGGAGACGTGTAGATGTAAACATTGAGACAACCCACTGCTGGCAACACTGATCGTATTCCGGTACAAACCTAAAGGCCTTGTCCACGTAAATTTTGAAGCACTAGACTCGAGTTTCGCTCTCATATGAGCTCGTCAGTAGTGCATATCCTTGACTGGACCCGGGATAAAACCCGGATCACTGGTGTGTGGCTCGGGTGTGTAACACATTGATTGACGGACCTCAGTCGCGGTGATCGGGCAAATTTTGAGCTATAGCCTACGATGGGTGACGTTGCAATACCCTAGTTTTGTTACACACCCGCGTCACACGCCAGTGATCTGGGGTTGATCCCGGGTCTGGTCAAGGATCTGCACTACTGATGAGCTCAAACGAGAGCGAAACTCGAGTCTAGTGCCTCAAAATTGGCGTGGACAAAGCCTTAGGTTCGTACCGGAATACGATCAGTGTTGCCAGTAGTGGGTTGTGCTCAATGTTTAAATCTCAAATCCCGGAAAAAAAACCAAAGAAATGTAGTTACCTTTGTAATTGCAAATGTTATTACATTTGATTACCTCGATGATCTATCTACCTGTTCCTCCACACAAAACACAGAATCCCAAAGGATTCTCACCGCGTTTACCTTATGGTGCAGACGTGGGACAGAGAGAATGCAAACCAAAATAGCAAGTGAATACAGGGATGAATATTGTGTTTATTTTTGTTGTTGTTTTTCAGAGCCTCTGCAAAAATAGATGTTGGCGAGAAAGCCCTGGGGCTTCTTCCGCTGTATCACATCTTTGGGATGGTCATTGACCAATTCTGCGTCCTGCAGAGTGGCGCCTGTCTGGTCACACTGTCCAAATTTGACCCTGAGACATTCCTCAAGTGTCTACAAGACGCCAAGGTAAGTTTCCTTGGTCATTGTTTTCTATTATATGTTTCCTTCGTCAATGTCTTCTATTGTGTTTCCTTCGTCAGTGTTTTCTATTGTAAGTTTCTTTAGTCAATGATTTCTATTGTAGGTTTCCTTATTGAATGTTTTCTATTGTACGTTTCCTTCGTCAGTGTTTTCTATTGTATGTTTCCTTTGTGAATATTGTCTATTGTAGGTTTACTGGGTCAATGTTGTTTATTGTAGGTTTACTTGTTCAGTGTTTTCTATAGTAGCTTTCCCTTGTCAATAATGTGTATTGTAGGTTTATTTTGTCAATGTCTTCTCTTGTATGTTTCCTTTTTAGTGTTCGTCATCACACAAATCTCAAACACACAATACATAAACAAAATATTCACAAAGAATTTATCATCCTTTGTTATGAAATCATGAGTATCATCTCCTTTATGATCATCATCTGTCTCGCTGCATCACGATTTGCCATCTCACCAATCTGACAGTATCTGCAGAGTCTAGAATGTAACAACTCGTTCAGAAAAGTTTAGTTCACTTCTGAGTTTGAAGATGAAAACATTTGGCATGGAATCACACTCCTTGCCGAATCACAATACCATAACCTCCTCTCTCTCTCTCTCTCTCTCTCTCTCTCTCACTCACTCTCTCTCTCACTCTCTTTCACAGACACACACATTCACGCACTTTTCCCCCTCCATACACCTCTCTGTTTCACATACACACCCTCACACAAACACTCTCTCACACACTCCTTTTCCTACACACACACACACTCTCTCTCTCTCTCTCTCTCTCTCACGCACACACACTCTCCCTCACATACACTTTTTCACCACCACACTCTCTCGCATACACACTCTCATACACACTCTCATGCACACCCTCTCTCTCTCTCTCTCTCTCTCTCTCTCTCTCTCTCTCTCTCTCTCTCTCTCTCTCTCTCTCTCTCTCTCTCTCTCACTGTCTCACTTTATCCACCGAAATCCCACACACCAGTAACTTCCGGTGAGTTATCTTGAACTTCCGCCCTCGCATATCGCAGATTGAACTGGCCAATCTAGTTCCGTCAGTTGTCAACTTTTTGGCCAAACACGAAATGGTCTCCCAGTACAACCTCACAAAGTTGAGGAGAATCTACTCCGCCGCTGCCCCTCTCGGTGATAGCCTTACTCAAGAATTTCTCCGACGACACTCCTTTGGAGTGACTCTAGCACAAGGTAACTGCATGTATAGCTTTTCCTAAGGAAAGTAATTGTAGCAGCAGCAGCAGCAGCAGCAGCAGTAGTAGTAGTAGTAGTAGTAGTAGTAGTAGTAGTAGTAGTAGTAGTAGTAGTAGTAGTAGTATGAGTTGTAGTAGTAGAAAGAGTTGTAGTAGTAGTAAGAGTTGTAGTAGTAGTAGTAGTAGTAGCATAGTAGTAGTAGTAGTAGTAGTAGTAGTAGTAGTAGTAGTAGTAGTATGAGTTGTAGCAGTAGTAAGAGTTGTAGTAGTAGTAAGAGTTGTAGTAGTAGTAGCATAGTAGTAGTAGTAGTAGTAGTAGTAGCATCAGTAGTAGTAGTTGTAGTAGTAGTAGTAGTAGTAGTAGTAGTAGTAGTAGTAGTAGTAGTAGCATAGTAGTAGTAGTAGTAGTAGTAGTAGTAGTAGTAGTAGTAGTAGTAGTAGTAGTAGTAGTAGTAGTAGTAGTTGTAGTAGCAGCAGCAGTAGTAGTAGTTGTAGTAGAAGATGAAGAAGAAGAAGAAAAAGAAGTAGTAGTGATAGTAGAAGTAGTAGTAGCAGCAGCAGCAGTAGTAGTAGTAGTAGTAGTAGTAGTAGTAGTAATTGTAGTAGTAGTAGTAGTAGTAGTAGTAGTAGTAGTAGTAGTAGTAGTAGTAGTAGTAGTAGTAGTAGTAGTACAAGAAGAAGAAGAAGAAGAAGAAGAAGAAGAAGAAGAAGAAGAAGAAGAAGAAGAAGAAGAGATTAATAATATTAATTTGTGTAAATATTAAATATAAAATAATAATTACCATATCACTCAATTGCTAACTCAATGAAATAATTCCTTGACTTGAGAAAGGTATAGACATGGTTGTAGAATGCTGAAATCTAACTGTGCACTCACACGACCCTTTCCATTTCTAGGCTATGGCATGACGGAGACCTCGCCGGCAACAAATGTGGATGCATCCAACAAGCGCTGTGGATCTGTGGGCACCATGCTGGTCAACACTCTGGGCAAGGTTGTTGTACACATTATTTATACAGTTTGTTTGTAAAGTCTCACTACACTTTGTATGTAAAACAAATTTGAAAAAAAATTCTTTCTTCCATTGATATCACCATTCTGTTTGGAGTGCAAAGAATTACTCCAGCAGACGACAGCCATTCGCTGCATATTGCTTCACGATGGATTGTGGAGCACAATTTCTTATGACGTCATGTACTTAATTTTTCAGATTTGTTCTATGTACACAGTATATTGAGACTTTACAAACACCCTGTACATGCCCCAGCTTTAAATGATTAAACAGCTTCTGTCTGTGGCCAAGGGGTTACGAATGCAATTCGCAATCCTGCAGACTGTGTTCGAAACACAGCTGCGGGCGATTTGGAAGCAGACCGCCTTGCGTTGGTTTCTAATATATAGGTATGAATAAAATTTGGTGGAACTGCGGTAAAGCTGTGAAAGTGTAAACAATATAAAATGACACAAAGTAGTGCAGCTTTACATAACAGAATTACGACACATACAGGACGTTGCGGCGACTAGCCTTCATCAGCAAACAAATACACACACAAAACACAACACATAGCCACGGAGAAGACACTCCGGTAACTACATTGAGGCGTAACGACGGGATGAGAAGAACAAAAAGATGAAAAAATGAAAGCAATGAAGAGAACATAAAAATTCCAAAAAATGTTCCTACTGACCTGGGAATCCGAACGTGTATCACTGAGAATGTCACCGTTATCGAATTATATACACCGCCGAGGGAGAGGGTGATGTCTGGGTGGTGGGTGTAACGTTACACAGCTTAGCATAGTTTTTAAAAGACATAACGACAATTTTATAGCATGTGAACACAGAAGCCACACAGAATATGTTGCACGATTTATTGCCTGACATATTTCGCTGCATCTCTTTAGGTGCATATTGTAGAGTTAAACACTATATGAAGTAAATAAATGAATAATACGTTCAGTACCTGTGACTACATGTTTTAATTGTTTCAACTAAGTTATTATTCATTTATTCACTTCATACGATACATAACTCTGCGGCATGCAACTGAAGAGATGCAGTGAAATATTCCAGGCAATAAATCTTACAATATATTGTTTATGGCTTATGTGTTTACATTCAGTGAGGGAATAGATTGTTTTGAATTGTGTTGCAGCTAAACTAGATGCGATAACTTTGAAATTTGACATGTCTAAATGTTGTCAAAGGAAAGCTCCAGAATTTAAGAGAAGCCATCTTGAACTTAGTCCGTCCGCGAGCAAATTTGCTTTTGATTTTAACGATTTCGTGGGCTCTCGTCTATGATGATAGAGTTCTTTTTAGATTGTCGGACATTGGCTATTCTTGGACTTATATGGCACTAGACCGGTATACTACCAGATTGTCGGACATTGGCTATTCTTGGACTTATATGGCACTAGACCGGTATACTACCAGATTGTCGGACATTGGCTATTATTGGACTTATATGGCACTAGACCGGTATACTACCAGATTGTCGGACATTGGCTATTCTTGGACTTATATGGCACTAGACCGGTATACTACCAGATTGTCGGACATTGTCTATTCTTGGACATCTATGGCGCTAGACCGGTATACGTCAAGATTGCTGGGAGTCTCCATGGCGAACTGGTTACGTCGTCTGCCTTGCGCTCGAAGGTTGTGGGTTCGATTCTGGGCTTCGTCGTTCTGTTAAGGAGTGCAATTTTCTCGGAGACTCCTGGGTGTCGTCGCTGGAGCTACGGAGTTCGTGCTTTGTGCGACGCGTTAAGCAGGCCGTTCTGTGGAAAGAGATCTCGCCAGGAGGGATTAAAAAAAATGTTTTGCATATCCTTTTACAGGACATCGCTGTCAACATCAGCAGCTTTCAGCTGATTGTTGATTTCTTTGGCAAGATTACACTCAGTAGTTTGCCATTGCTTTCTGAGCCACCGGCTCCATAGTCTTATAAGTCACTGGCGCGACTCGAACCAGGAGGGCTAAAACCCGTGCAAAATCAAGGTCAGCATGGCTGAATAGATAAGATCTCTCGTTCTTACACATCCGGTGTGCTGATGCTGAGGTAAAAGTACACCGGTCAGTTGGGCTGAAATGTTGACTTCTCGTTCTTGACTTGGAGACGTAAATTACAAGTACCTCTGAAGTCGGAGTGGTTCGCCTGATGGCGAGGGACACTGGTAATAGGGAACGCTAATACACATGCAAAATTCAGTCCATTGCTACTACAAGTAGCATGTGTTTACACTACTCTTGAGTTCAAAACGAGAGAGAGCAAAATGAAAAAAATAAATAAATATATAAAATAAAACCTGTGCAAATAAGTCGATCCCATTCTATTTAAAACCTTCAACAACAACAACAACAACAACAACAAAATAAAATACTAGATTGCAGAGGGCACAAATATATCAACAAATATTAAGCGTTATCTTGCATGTATTTTACATCTGCGTTTCTACTTTTGATGTGACAACTCTCTCAGATTGTTGACAGTGAAACACAGAGGCCCTTGGGCCCACGTGAACTTGGAGAGTATTGTGTCAAGGGGCCACAAGTTATGAAGGGATATTTCAATAACCAAAAGGCAACAGAAGAAATGATCACCCCCGATGGATGGTTGCACACAGGTAATTGCATGTCTTACTATACACTGTTACTGAGTTTACATTACCTAGTAAATCACATGTTTCTTACCATACACAGTCACTGAGCTAACATTACCTAGTAAATCACATGTTTCTTACCATACACAGTCACTGAGCTAACATTACCTAGTAAATCACACGTTTCTTACCATACACAGTTACTGAGCTAACATTACCTAGTAAATCACACGTTTCATACCATACACAGTTACTGAGCTAACATTACCTAGTAAATCACACGTTTCTTACCATACATGGTTACTGAGCTAACATTACCTAGTAAATCACACGTTTCTTACCATACACAGTCACTGAGCTATCATTACCTACTAGGTAATACCTAGTTAATCACACGTTTCTTACCATACAGTTACTGAGCTAACATTACCTAGTAAATCACACGTTTCTTACCATACACAGTTACTGAGCTAACATTACCTAGTAAATCACACGTTTCTTACCATACACAGTTACTGAGCTGACATTACCTAGTAAATCACACGTTTCTTACCATACACAGTTACTGAGCTAACATTACCTAGTAAATCACACGTTTCTTACCATACACAGTTACTGAGCTAACATTACCTAGTAAATCACACGTTTCTTACCATACACAGTTACTGAGCTAACATTACCTAGTAAATCACACGTTTCTTACCATACACAGTTACTGAGCTAACATTACCTAGTAAATCACACGTTTCTTACAATATATAGTTACTGGACACCTATGGACATGATAAAGACAACTGCTTATAGTGGAGTGGACATGATAAAGACAACTACTTATAGTGGAGTGGACATGATAAAGACAACTACTCACAGTGTGGTGGACATGATAAAGACAACTAATTATAGTGAAGTGGACATGATAAAGACAACTGCTTTTAATGGAGTGGACATGATAAAGACAACTGCTTATAGTGGAATGGACATGATAAAGACAACTACTTATAGTGGAGTGGACATGATAAAGACAACTGCTTATAGTGGAGTGGACATGATAAAGACAACTACTTATAGTGGAGTGGACATGATAAAGACAACTGCTTATAGTGGAGTGGACATGATAAAGACAACTAATTATAGTGGAGTGGACATGATAAAGACAACTGCTCTTAATGGAGTGGACATGATAAAGACAACTGCTTATAGTGGAGTGGACATGGTAAAGACAACTACTTATAGTGGAGTGGACATGATAAAGACAACTGCTTATAGTGGAGTGGACATGATAAAGACAACTACTTATAGTGGAGTGGACATGATAAAGACAACTGCTTATAGTGGAGTGGACATGATAAAGACAACTAATTATAGTGAAGTGGACATGATAAAGACAACTGCTTTTAATGGAGTGGACATGATAAAGACAACTGCTTATAGTGGAGTGGACATGATAAAGACAACTGCGTATAGTGGAGTGGACATGATAAAGACAACTGCTTATAGTGGAGTGGACATGATAAAGACAACTGCTTATAGTGGAGTGGACATGATAAAGCCAACTGCTTATAGTGGAGTGGACATGATAAAGACAACTGCTTATAGTGGAGTGGACATGATAAAGACAACAGCTTATAGTGGAGTGGACATGATAAAGACAACTGCTTATAGTGGAGTGGACATGATAAAGACAACTACTTATAGTGGAGTGGACATGATAAAGACAACTGCTTATAGTGGAGTGGACATGATAAAGACAACTACTCACAGTGTGGTGGTCATGATAGGGACAACTACTTATAGTGGAGTGGACATGATAAACACAACTGCTTATAGCGGCGTGGGCAAAGCGTAATCCCAATCAAATTTGTTTCGATGGAAATCCTACCCACGATTAAATATATTACTCTACCCTGGATGGGATCAGTGGAACTAACTGTTTCCGTCTCCTCCAGGTGATATAGGTTACTACACAGAGGATGGCTATGTCTACATCTGTGACCGCATCAAAGAACTTATCAAGTACAAGGGCTCTCAGGTACACTTAAATACGTTTCTAATAATGTGAGCCAGTTGGTTCACATAAGATAGCTCTGGCACACAAACATGGCAATTGTGGTTCAATTGCTAGTCGAGGAAAAGCTCTGGTTGAGAGGTTACGTTGGAGGATCTGTTATCCCCACTATAATTTTACATTTACAAAGAAATCTTTCTGTTTGAAAGTGAGTTAATCAGCCTTCGTGAATCCTTGTGGAGTCAAAAGGCTAAAAAAAAAACGCAGTCATCGTCGATTTCCCAACAACTAATAAAATGCGGTCATAGCGTGAAGAAAGAAAAAGCGTTCCGTGTACCGTATTCCACGAACAATAAACTATTGCTCAAATATAGTGAGGCGTTAGATGTTATACAATGCCATGCGGTTTTGCACAAAGAGAAAGAGTTCGTTGTAAATTTGAAATTACCGTGGGGATAACAGATGTTTAACATTTGAACAACACCTGTGACCATGTGTTTTAACTATTTCAGCTCAAGTATTATTCATTTATTCACTTCATATTATATAACTCTGCAGTATGAACCTGACGAGATTCATATGCCAGGCAATAAATCGTGCAACAGATTGTTTGTAGCTTCTGTGTTTGAATTCATTAGGGGAATACTTTGCTTCGAAGTATTGGGAAAAATAAGTCCAACTCGTGAATAGATAGGTGGCTGTTACCTTGCATGAAATATGTCTGGAGGAAACAAACACAAATGCATGCAGCCGTCGGAACTTAACCGACCTTTGAGATGTACGAGGATAAGTTAATAAGTAAGCCACAAATGGCTATAGAAAAATAACTAAATATGATAACAACTTAAAACCACTTTATTATTATACATACATTGTCCCTTTATTTCTCAACATAATTTACACCAACATTGATGCACTTATCCCATCGTTTTATTAGTCCTCACAAACCCGCTGCATTGAACTGCGTGCTTTGTTTTCATTTACCAGCCATCCCACAGAACTGTGTGACTTACTTATTGACTCGCCCTCGTAACTTTTTCTACCCATCTATGCACCGCTACATGAAATCGCTATGGGCTAAGTCCACTGAAAACCCACCTTGGCGGGAGACATTTTGCGAGTGACTCCAAAGTTGAATATGAAGTGAAAACGTGGTTTAGAAAACAGAATACGCAGTTCTATGCAGGGGTTTGGTAGGACTGATAAAACGATGGGATAAGTGCATCAATGTTGGTGGAAATTATGTTGAGAAATACAGGGACAATGTATGTATAAAAATAAACTGGTTTCAAGTTGTTATCATATTTAGTTATTTTTCTACAAGCGGGAACGAAGTAGGGTTGAAGAAGGCTGTCTTCCCGGACTGGACTCAGCTATGGAATTATTCAGGTCCTTTAACTCACTAATAGGTCAGTTAGTTACACATCCTTTACATGACCTTGCAGTCAAAACATCATCAAACATCATAAAGTGTCTTGCCAGCTGGCGTAGGTGTTCATGGCTCTCCACAGATCTCGGTATTTTGTGTTCTGGGTCAACTCTGCTGATGATATTCCCCCCTGCCACCGTCTCAATTCATCCAGCATCATTTCTCTTGGTCTGCCTCTGCCTCTCTTCCCCTCGATCTTTGCAGTTGTCACGAACGGCTCCCATACCAACACGTTAAAACCAGCGCGACACGGTCTGCTGCAAAATCGGTCACCGCTGTGGTTCGAACGCGGGTAAGCGGCATTACAAATCGCGACCGTAAAGCCGGTCTCTGTGGCCACAGAGACCGGCTTTTGCCACACAAGCGGCCGTTTCAAGTAGTTATTTCAGCGATATCCTCTCTAAGGTAACCTCCATCCTTTTCTGCTAAACTGTCAACACACATACACTGTGCCCGCAGATTCAGGCTATACCCTATGGACGTTAGCAGTTATGTCCATAAAGCGGTGTCAGCACATTTCGAGAGTGAAGATCTTTGTGGCGTGGTTGATATTAAAGGTCACAACTGAGAAAGAGATCACAAGACTCTGGAAATCCAGCTCATTTTCAGTTGGGGTCGCTTTTGCCCTACGACCTCAATACCAACAGTTTCATTTAATTAATATATTTTTAACTATCTGATTCTCACATACCCACCTACCTCCACTCTTCAGTTATTCCCACGACACTATTTCTATGTTCTCTTCACTTCTTGACCCTGTTCCCAGCCCACTCACGTCTTCCCTATAGTGACTGACTCTCCCTCCAATTCCCCAATTCCAGGACTGCTGACCCAGGCAGCTCCTGCATGCAGTATGCATCTTATTCCCTGTGATTAAGATGTCTCCTGACCACGGTTTAGTGACGTTTTTCTAGTTTATTTTAAATTTATTCGCATCAGCGTATCTTTGATTTTGTGTGTTGACGAAGGCTTTCGTTCCTCCGCGTCCATTCTGTCACGTGTGAGTGTATTTTTATAAAACTGATAAAATCTACATTCCCTGACTGTTGATTAATTTGGTGTTTACTGAGAGCTTTACAGTTCACATCGTGTGATTTTTTCGTCGGTTTTATCGTTAGGTACCCCCAGCTGAACTGGAATCTGTTCTCTTGGAGCACCCCGGAGTTGCTGACGTAGCTGTTATTGGTGTACCTGACGAAAGGGCTGGAGAGATACCCAAAGCATTCGTGGTAAAGAAACCTGGGGTAAAAGTCACAGAGAAGGACATTGTGGATTTTATGAAAGGTACCGTACCCACAATGTGTAGAGTAAATATTTGAGCTGTCAAGATATTCTCTAAACGAGTGGTTCTCAACCGGTGGGGAATTCTCGGGGGGGGGGGGGGGGATTTACGGGTTTCCGGGGGGGGGGGGGGGTTAAGATTATTTCAAGATCGCGTTAATACAAAAACCGATTACTCGATATTGTTTTTCCCTCCATACTTTACGGTTCTCTACGTCTCACCCTTCTAAAATTCATTTTATATAGTAAGTAGACCCACAAATCACGTTTTATGTAGAGGTCTAGACTTGTTTTAGTATGTGCTATTAAATTTAGCTTCCATTATTACGTATACTGTGTAAAAAAAAGGGGGGGGGGCGGGGATTTTTAGGTAGGAAATACGAAAGGGGGTGGGTGGGAGGAATGACGTTCTGAAAATATGGTGAGGGGGGGGGGGGCACGGGCCACATTTTTAGGTAGGAAATACGAAAAAGGGGGGGGGGGGAGATGACGTTCTGATAATATGGTGAAGGGGGATATGGGCCAAAAAAGGTTGAGAACCACTGATTTAAACGATCTTTTCAAAAGATCTGTTCAAAAAGTGTCTGATCTTTGACCGGGAAAAATACAATTCCAAACTTTCCCTTACTTAACTCATCTAAATGGTTCCATCGCTCAGCTATTGAGTTATGTGCGTGGAGCGACACTGTGAGCTGTGGATTTCGTATGGAATGCTTTTCCATCTGTCCGCCCTTGTTTGTATTGTGAACTGTGTGATCAGAAAAATGGCAGACAGCTGGTTGCTGAATAGCTGGTTTTGCTTTATGCATAAATGTGTGCAACTTCTGCTTTTCTATTGACTGCCGCTTCCATTGACGATGAACTGTAATGTTAGTGGCGGACTGTTGTGTTCGCTTTCAGGCAGCGGCCGTAAGCATGTATGCCTGTTCGTGCTGTTGGATTTACGGGACTGTTATCTGTTCCACTTTTCACACGCGACAGTGAACGGCATTTTGTGTGATATAGTTAGTTAGTTAGTCGACAGATCACCCTCATTGCACATCGAACCATTCAGTCCATAAGTGCTCGGATCCCCTCCTCAGGAAATCCCGCAGCGTGTAGCGGCTAACGACACCAGTTCTGTGTTGGTTTATCAATCTTCTTTGGCTTCCTGCATAGTGTTCTTGTTTGGCCATTCCTCTTTTAATTTGTTGTTCTCGCAGTCTGGCCATAGTTGTAGATTCACAGTCATCCCTTGGTTCTCGCAAAAGTCTTACTTCTCGTAGAGCAGTGGTTCCCAAGCTTTTCAAGCAGATAGCCATATCTACTATTTTCGGTAGTTAAGCGGGCCACACACAACATTATACAATTATAAAAGTCGTGCAATATCATTCTTATCTTTCTTAACTTTTGTCAACAAAATTCTAAAACTGTAAAGGCAGTCAGTACTACACTGCGGTCATATTTTGGTTTAAAATCAAAATTTCATGTAAGAATACATTTTAAATCAGTTTCGAAAATCGCTATTAATGCAATTGACTTACAATTGTAACTGTTCTTCATAACTAGTTACTTAAGTTCAGATGCCCAAAGTCATAAGCGCAGTTAGGTTACTGTCGGTGAGTCTGGGACGTTGCTTGTTATGTTTTATAACGGTCATTGCGGAAAATGACTGCTCGCATCTGTAAGTCGAACAAAAACAACAAATGTATCTCTGGGTGAATGAACGCACGTGTTCAAATTATTCGACAGGCAATAGTCACCAGAATGAAATCACATGATCAGCTGAAGGTGAATCAGGCAGCTCCAGAAATTTACATCTCAGTGCAGAATTGCATTTCAAATCAATTACTTCGTGTTAAAGGTTTTGCTGTAATTGACAGATCTTGGCATAAGGAAATACGAACGGATTTATAAAGAGGGCAGCATTATCCTCCTCTATTGTGAACTCTTGAAATTTCGACTGAAACGAGGCTTCGTGTGCCACTTTCTGACAGGTGGCGGGCCACAAGTGGCCCGCAGGGGCGTGGTTTGGGAACCCCTGTCGTAGAGCATTCAGAATGTCAGCCTGGTCCATGGCGCGTCCGTCCTCCACAGCAGCTTTACCTGCGAGCTTGTCCAGCCCGCTCATTTCCTTGTACTCCCGCATGCTCTGGCACGAAGATGAAACTAAACTTTGCCAGCCGAGACCGCTCCAGAGACAGCAACCATCCTCTTCGGATCCAATTCACTGGCACAGTGATGGGGCATTATGGGGTAAAGCTGGGATCGCGATTAACGACTAGCTAACTGATCTAAAACCCTAATCTCCGTGAAGACACTATCCTTGGAACTTTTCAGACTTCTTTTATAGATCCCCGCATTGTTGAAAACAATATAGGAAGGCTTCCTTGGGGAAGAAGAACAACGTGGTCGTGGCGTCCCGCATATATGTCTTCTCATAACTTATCCTTCTTCTTTCATTCGCTTCAAATTTATCTTTGTGGTCCATACAGTTTGATTTTCCACTGTTCCTTCTCTAGGCCAGATATGTCGTATTTTGGGCAGTCTTGAAGTATGTGATTTTCTGTCTGCTGCGCCAAACCACTCGTCCACATGGCTGATTCACCAAACTTTAATTTGTTATACTTGCCGTTGTGTAATCTATTGTTTCCTGTTCTGAGGCGCAGAATAATGATTTGTTCTGGTCTGTTCTCGCAACCGAAATCGGGCGTCTCTCAGCGGTATTTTCAGCTTGGGGAACAACTCAGAATCACAAGAAGCTCTGTCTGGCAAGTAGGGAGTCTGACGAACGATGGGAATATTGTGTTATGAATCAGATACGAAGAATGGGCAGGTGAGTTGTCATGGCGGAACGGTAAAGTTCCCGTTACCTACAGGTCCGTTAAGTGAGCACTTAAATATTTTATTGTTTGTGTACATAGAGTCGGCCAGCTCCGTGGCGAAGGGTTTTACGCACGCAGTTCGTAATCCCGCATACTGCGTTCGAAACACAGCTGCGGGAGATTTGGCAGCTGACCGTCTTGCATTGGGATTTTATAAAATGGTATGGATGCTGGTCGTTCAGAAAGCAATGGAAAACTACTGAACATAAACTTGCCATGAAATGACGAACAGCCAAAAAATGCTGAGGTTGAAAGCAACTACCTGTAAAGAATGTGCAACTGATTAACATAGAATCAATATAACTGCTCTAGTCACGAAAATAATCGTAGTCTCCACCAGCATATTTCGTGTTATGTACGTAGTTGTTTTCAAAATGTTGTTTGCTTACACATATTTTACTCACTCTCATATGCATCTGTCTGTCTTTCTCCCTGCTAGGTTTCTGCCCTTGTGTGTTAATATGGGTGCCCATCTATTTGCAAGCCTACCCGTTTCTCTATGTGTGCTGGTATGAGCAATCAATCTATCAGCACGTCTGTTTCTCTATGTGTGTTGTTATGTGGTTTCTTCTACCAGTCTACCATCCTGTCCGTTTCTCTGTGTGTGCTGGTATGAGCAATCAACCAATCCATCAGCACGTCTGTTTTTCTGTGTCTGCTGTTTTGTGGTTTCTTCTACCAGTCTACCGTCCTGTCCGTTTCTCTGCGTGTGCTTGTATGTGATTTCTTCTATCAGAATATCAGCATGTCTGTTTCTTTGTGTGTGATGATATGTGATTTCTTCTACCAATCTACCAGCATGTCTGTTTCTCTATGTGTGTTGTTATGTGGTTTCTTCTACCAATCTACCATTCTGTCTGTTTTGTGTGTGTGTGTGCTATGTGATTTCGTCTACCATTCTACCAGCCTGTCAGTTTCTCTGTGTGTGTTTGTATGTGATTTCTTCTAATAATCTAGCAGCCTGTCTGTTATCTAGACTACAAGTGCATGTTTTTATGTAGTTATGGTCTCTGTGGCTAAGGGCTTGCGAACACGGTTTGTGAGCCCGTATACCCGGGTTCGAAACACGGCTGTGCTGGTTTTTTCGAAAAAGGTATAGGATCCGGTCGTTCAGAAAGCACTGGCAAACTACTGAACGTAAAATTTGCCCAGGAATCACGAACAGCGAAAATGCTGGGGTTGACTGCTACGTCCTGCGAGAGACATGCAACATAATTTTAAATATGTTGTGTATGTTTGTATATGTATGTGTGTTTGAGAATGCATGTTTACATGTTTAAGCCCATGACTATGACGTGGTTATTGTCGCAAGCGCAAAATTCTCGATCCTTACGACCCCTAAATGATGTATTGCTGAAGAGCCAGTTTGTGTTCAGAAATACGATATTCTAAGCACTTTATGATAACATTTGTGTTACTTAATGACCTTGACTGGTTTATATACTTTCAGACAAGATGGCACCTTCCAAGAGGCTGCATGGCGGTGTTCAGTTCATAGATGAGATTCCTCGAAATGCAAGTGGCAAAATATTACGAAGGTCCTTAAAAGAAAAATATGCCACAAGTATGAAAGAGTAGTTCGACAGACCAAGCAGTCTTCGATTGTATCACATCTTTCGTCTGTTGGACACGCGTGGCTGGAAAGAACAGTGATGGAAGGCAAGGGTCGTGGTAGAAGAAGCAAAGGGTTGACCAGCACGAAGATGGACGCTGGTCATTGCAGACACCTTGGTCAGGAGGGTCAGGGAAAATGACCTGAGATCTAGAGGCTTTTTCCTACGCGTGGATGAGAGTGACCTTCTACACAGGACCTGCTGCATAATGTTGAGGAGGGACAGTGGTCCCTATGGCTAACTGGTAAAGCCATTAGCCATTCTGAAGGTCGTAGGTTGAGTTTGTGTTTGAACTGAGTAATTCAGATAAGCACCATTTTCTCCGAACTACCGATGGGTCATCACTGGGGCTACAAAATTTGTTCTTTGTGTGATGCTCTCGGCAGGTGGCTTGTCATTCTACGGAGAGAGACCAAACCAGATGGGGTCAAATCTAGTTCATCCTCTCACCTTTAACCTTTGAACTTGAACTTTATTACAATTATCATAATAATAAGTATTTATTAGATAGAGGTCAGCTCAACAGAAGAGATAAGAGTGCACGCTCTGAAATTTCCTGTACGCTGATGATGGGATGGCTGGCTCATACCCTACACCGTTCAGTGGGACCTGAACGTTGAAGTCTCGTTCAGAAAGCAATGGCAAACTACTGGCTGTAAAATTGCCTAGAAAATAAACATGAAGGTGATTGCTACGTCCTGCAAAGTTATTGATTAGATAAACATATAGTAATGGTTTTTGCAAATTGTCCATGAATTCATAATGTAGATATTATTTTGTGTGTGGTTTTATTTAAGATTAAACAAATTAGAGATGTATGAGTCCCATAATGTATGCAAGGAGAGGGATGAGACAAGCTTGTGTGTCCAATTCTTAACCCTATGAAAGTACATCTTTATTCATCGGTTACATGACCAAATCTTCTGATTTGGTGTTATTTAATAAAGTTGAACACTTATGTAGCCACCTCTCGATTTGTGCCCTCTTTAACCTCATTACATTATTAATTCGTTTCTGATCTTGTCTAACCTCAGTACATTTTGAATTCTTTTCTGTTGTTTCTGATCTTGTATACTCACATTACATCTTTAATTCCTTTCTGATACTGTTTCTGATCTTGTCTAACCTCATTACACTTAGAATTCCTTTCCAACAGCATTTCTATCTTGTCTAACCTCATTACTTAGAATTCCTTTCCAATACCATTTCTTATCATTATCTAATTAACCTCATTACATTTAGAATTCCGTTATGTGGGTTGCTGCTGCATAATGCAAAAGAAATAAAGTTTTGAAAAAAAAAAGTCATGATCATTAAATAAAAATGGTATTGTATCAAACGTCTTACATTTTGAAACAAAATATATTATTCTTTTTTTAAAAAAATGATTAATCACATATATATTTAGAGTAGGGATGGTGACGAAGTGGATTTAGAGGTATGCTGTGTGCTTTCTCATGACTGTGTGAAAGGTGCTGTGATAATTAAGGAAAGTCAAGACACACAGAGTGTACACTGTTTGCATCCCCAGGGCAGGATGGCTTATGGGTATGGGTAGAGAGTATTTGTAGGATAAGTGTGAAAAATTATTAATACATCTTGGAGCTGGAAAGCAGGGTGTGAATGCATGAGACACCTGGGTGGGCCTGTCCCTGGAAAGTGTCAAGAATGTAAAGGGTCAGAAATATTCACTTAAGGGTGACTTTCTGACAATCGGAGGCCACCATCATGCCTGCTCCATGGCAGAGTTATATCATTAGAAAGGTACAATGACCAGAGAGGCACACGTCTTAATATGATAAGAGTGGTACAATTCTTAACCCCAGTATTTTTTGGGTGTTCATGATTCCTGGGAAAGTTTACGTTCAGTGGTTTGCCATTGCTTTCTCGATGACTGGCACCCATACTATTTCATTAAAAAACAACACAGCTGTGTAATCACAATGGTACAATTCTTAATATAATTGGAAGATCACAATTCTTAATATGATCAGAATTGTGAAATTCTTAATGTGATCAGAACGGCACCATTTTTTATATTCAAAAGGAACATGCTTCAGAGAACAACAAGGCTCTAACAAGAGAAAAATATCGAACACAAAGAATATATGAATCACCATGACATCTTTAATGTAAGACAATTTTACATGTAACAAATCAATAGAAAACTATAAATATATATTTAATGTTATACATTTGTGCATGGACAATCATACTTAAATTGTGTCCTTTACATTTTCACTGGACAATCATGCTTAAATTGTCTTCTTTACATTCTCACTGGACAATCTTGCTTAAACTGACATTTACATTCTCATATTGACATTCATACTCACGTGTTTAATACATGAGATTGTAATTGTTGTTTCTCCTTGGAAACTTAACATGCCTTTCTTGTTTCATCTTGCAATGCCATATTCTGAAGTGAAGATCTTTCTTACTTGCTATTAGTCACATCATGCCACTCTTGGTGCTTAAGGTAGGTTTTTTATTTCCAGCTTTCCGATGTAAATCTTATGTTGTATCAGAAATTAAAACCCATATCCCATAAAGTGTGAGATGAGGAATCCAACCTATTGGTCTTTCACTAAGTTTGGATTATCAAGATGTTGGTTTTGGTTTCTTGTATCATGTAGCAGGTCCTCTGTAGCTTGCTGCTCTCACTCTCATCATGGCCCAAGTTTTGATCTTTTCCAAGTCCAGACACTAACCACATTTCTGCTGCCATGAAATATCTCGTCTCCAAAAAACAACAACATTGTAGATTTTAACAGAAAAACTATATAAAAATTAGCAATTTTCAGTTATAAAACCTGGCATTTCATTATCATCAGTGCTCCACGGTGAAATAAAGTGGCTTGGTTAGTGGCTTACGCTGGTGTTTCCTCATATGTTTCCTCCTTGGGAGCCTAGCAATGTACAGATTGTCGAAGTCAGCTAGCCCATAGGAATTGGTGCCTAGGCCAGCAAATCCAGATGCTGAAGGGACCCACAGTTCAGTAGCAAAAATGTCTTGGTTATCAAAGGCTCCGTAAGCTTTGGTTCCCTGTAGGTACGGGAGAAAACAAAACAAACACTGAATAATAATGAACAATGATTAAATCATTAAAATTTAAAACAATATTTTTCCCATTGTGAATGTGAATAATGTATATAATGCATAAATACTGCATTTTATTGCCTAGCATTTTCACTATCTCATTGGATGCATAAGATAGAAAAAATGTTCTACATATAATGAAGACACAAACAATAGATTGCATGATTTATTGCCTGGTGTATGTCACTACATTTTATAAGTTTTGTAAGTTTCAGTTTGAAGGGTTTATCTTAGTGCTTTAGTTTATGTTGTGTGATTTCTCCAGTATATACCTGACAAATTGCAGCAAAATATGCCAGGCAATACATCGTACAATCTATTGTTTGTGCCCTCGTTATTAAAATATAATGAAGTAGCGTAATGAATCATTCCAACGAAAACACACAAACCACTATTAAGTTTGAGAAGGTCTGGATACTTCTTCATTCTTCTTTTGTGGAGAGTGCTTTACACAGAGTTACGCACCTTGGTGGTCAGTGAGTCTGACTTCGTTGTGCATTTGTCTTAGGTTTGCTTCTTCTAGAGATTCCATCCAAGGTCATGGGCTCTATCTACCCATGGCTAGGTTTACTTTCCCTAAACAATTTACCAGGGCAGTGGCCTTATGGCCTAGTCCTTGCGATTTCCAACTGCCATGTTTTTTTTTTATGTGCACAGCTTGTACACAGAACCTTCTGTTTTTCAAGCTTATCAGAGAAGATATTCAATTTCAGGTCTGGATACAGTAAATACGACATCATTCTTTCAAACCAAAGCTACATGTGATATATAATACTTGGCTCTTTCCTGTGAATCCCAACCCACGTGTAATGTGTACATTTGGCCATAGAAGACTGAATAAATCTGTCTTCCACACTTGCCACTGCACAGTGTATTTAGTCTCTTTAAAAGTAATGTTGCCCATGGTTTACTGGCACTCTTAAGAGAAGCAAAGAATAGCAAAACTAACCTACCATGTACACCATAAGAGGAAGGTAAAGAGGGTTGGTGGGCTACCCATTCAGTTGGAATCATTAGCTTTAAAAATTCAACCAACCATGAACAAGTCTTTACGTAAGGTAAGAACAAAACTCAGCCAACCAAGGTGAAAAGGAGCTCTTCTAGAAGAAGTACGATGAGAAGTGGAGAAAGCTGCTTGGTCTGGATCATAGACATACTTTCTTCAATTGAGGAAAATCTACAGAATTGGTACCTGGGATGTTTGAACTAGGCATGATATGGGAAGAGAATTAGAGACAGAGAAGAATAATATGGGGAGGACATGGAGTGAGCTGCAGACGAAAGTGAAAGAGCAGAATAAGAGAAAAGGTAATGTAATTCCGATTAAAAATTTTTTTTTTGAGTTATCTCTCCCTGGGCACAGTCTGCAAAATAGCATGGGACTAAGAGTTAAAAATTTAACAGTACAGTCCTTGAGAAAATTCATAAGTAAACAGTACAGTACTTGAGAGTTAATAAGTAAACAGTACAGTACTTGAGAGTTACAAATTGAAAGTATATGACTTGAGAGAGTTAAAATTAAAAGTACATAACTTAAGAGTTACAAATTAAACTGTGCAGACTTTGATAAAGATAAAACGTAGTATCAGATTTTAAGAGTTAAAGATTAAACAGCACAAACTAAAATAAAATGATAGTTGTTTTAAAGTATTACCTGAACAAAAAGTGACACCTTGTGCCATCCAGTTTGGGCAGGAGATGGTAAGTTACCCGAAATTACTACATTATTTCCAGCTGTTGAGAAACAGAAATAAGCATATATGACAATGTAAATAAATAATCTTACACTACTATATTTCTGGCTGTAGAAATTTATATAAGCATACAGTTTTTAGTGATTTCCTTTGTTGTATTGTCAACTGTATTATTTACAGTTATCAAGAACTATTCAAGACTACATGTAGTCACAATTTCCCTGTGGGGAAACAAAAAACAAATATTGCCAACTACTTAGGAAGTGTCAGAGATTTCATGTCAACCACCTGAGATGTCCTGTCATTCACCAGTTGTCGTGCCATTCACCACAGTTGTCTTGCCAATCAGCCCAAATGTCCTGCCAATCACCACATGTCCTGCAATCACCAATGATGTCCTGTCAATTGCCACATATGTTTTGCCAATCACCACAGATGTCCTGCAAATCACCACATATGTCCTGTCAACCAACACAGATGTCCCGCCAATGAACATTGATGTCCTGCCAACCACCACAGATGTTCTGCCAACCACCACCCAAATGTCCTATCATCCACCACATGATGTGCTACCACCACATGATGAATCACCACAGATGTTCTGCCAACCATCACCCAAATGTCCTATCATCCACCACATGATGTGCTAAACACCAGAGCTAGCCAGTAAATCACCACTCATACCCTGTCAATCAAATCTAATGAAAATAGTATAGCAATGAAACAATGAAAATAAAGAAATCAGCCAAACAGAGACATGCAAGAATACTGCATGACGAGAACACAGAAGAAGAACCATCTGCAAATCTAACCATTAGAGAACTCCTGTTTGCGGACGACCAAGCACTAATAGCAAAATCAGAAACCTGAATTACAAGACCACGTGAATAGTCTAAACGGAATGTGTAGGGAAAATAACATGAAAATTAGCACAAGCAAAACAGGGGTAATGACTATAACTAAAGAAGAACAAACAGCAACAATTCACCTAAACAAACATCCCTTGAAACAAGTAAAGATTTTCAAGTACCTAGGAAGAATAATATCAATGGGCAGATCAGAAGACGAGATAGAAAATAGATGCAATAAGGCAAACCAACTCATTAGACAAATGGCACCAGTACTAAAGAACAAACATGTATTAATAACTACTAAGAAAGCACTTTACAACACAATCTTGCTAACAATTCAATGCTACCAATACCAAACCTGGGCAATGACAGAAAAAGAGAAAAGAAAAATCACAACAACAGAAATGAGATTCCTGAGAAGAATACTCACCATAGAAGGCAGCAAGTCAAATGGTTTGGCCATGCAAGTAGGTTACCATTCAACAGCATACCACTAACAAGCAATGATGTACAGACCAGATGGAAAGAGGAAGAGGCCGACCACGTAAACGATGGACGGAGAGAATAGTAGAGTCAATGGGAATATCGATATATGAAGCCCATAATCGGGCACTCTCACGATGTTTATACTTCACCTCAACACCGCAAGGTACAAGAGGAACATGATGAGATGAGATGAGATGAGATGAATGAAACAATGAAAATAGTAAAGCAATGAAACAATGAAAATAGTATAGCAATGAAACAATGAAAATAGTGTAGCAATCAAACATTGAAAATAGTATAGCAAGGAAGCAATGACAATAGTAAAGCAATTAAACATTGAAAATAGTATAGCAATAAAACATTGAAAATAGTATAGCAAGAAGCAATGAAAATAGTATAGCAATGAAACAATGAAAATAGTATAGCAATGAAAATATTAAGCAATGAAACAAAATAGTATAATAATGAAATAATGAAAATAGAATAACAATGAAACAATAGAAGTAGTATATCAGTGATAATAGTATAGCCATGAAACAATAAAACTAGTATAGTAATCATAACAATGAATCTAGTATAACAATGACAATAGTATAACAATGACAATAGTATAACAATGAATCTAGTATAACAATGACAATAGTATAGCAATAAAACAACGAAAAAAGAAAGCACTTACCTGAATTCCTTGAAAGATAGTACTTATTGTCTGAAGTGATGAAGAGGTAAATACCCTGAGCTGAAGCCATTTCACAGCCTGATTGACTAATCCTTGCGGCAACAAAGATGCCATTGGAGGCATTCACAGCTGGGAACTGGAAGTCTGCTTCAATGAACAAATCATCCCTGTAGAAGGCAAGGTCAAGTAATCAGTGGTCTGGGAGAAGGTTTTTGAAATGTGAAGGATTTTTGTGGAATGTCATGGTGTTCTGAGTGTGTTTCCTGTGAAAAATGGCAGCATAAAGCTATGATGATTCCTATTCTTTTTATTATGGTTTAGATCACTAAGTCATGGCCATAGATTTAGAGCACAGGATATAGGCCTAGGCTTTAAGGTATAAACATAGAAAGCTACTAGGAATATAGAGAAAGATGTGGAGAATTAGCTAGGAATATAGAGAACTATAGAATTAGCAAGGAATATAGAATAGCCAGACTATTAACAAATGTGAAGAATTAGCTACAATATAGAGATAACTGAAGAATTAGCTAGGAATATAGAGAACTATAGAATTAGCAAGGAATATAGAATAGCCAGACTATTAACAAATGTGAAGAATTAGCTACAATATAGAGATAACTGAAGAATTAGCTAGGAATATAGAGAACTATAGAATTAGCAAGGAATATAGAATAGCCAGACTATTAACAAATGTGAAGAATTAGCTACAATATAGAGATAACTGAAGAATTAGCTAGGAATAGACAGCATTGTGAAAAATTAGCTTGGAATATAGAGAACTATAGAATTAGCAAGGAATATAGAATAGCCAGACTATTAACAAATGTGAAGAATTAGCTACAATATAGAGATAACTGAAGAATTAGCTAGGAATATAGAGAACTATAGAATTAGCAAGGAATATAGAATAGCCAGACTATTAACAAATGTGAAGAATTAGCTACAATATAGAGATAACTGAAGAATTAGCTAGGAATAGACAGCATTGTGAAAAATTAGCTTGGAATATAGAGAACTATAGAATTAGCAAGGAATATAGAATAGCCAGACTATTAACAAATGTGAAGAATTAGCTACAATATAGAGATAACTGAAGAATTAGCTAGGAATAGACAGCATTGTGAAAAATTAGCTTGGAATATACTTAGAGCTGTGAACAATTAATAGATCAATTGAATATTTGAGTCATATAAAATTTCCAGACACTCAAAAACCATTCTTGAATGAAATGCCTTCTTACTGTCATTTAGTAACATGAATGTAGTGACCAGAATTTAGTGACATTAATTTAGTAACTGGTTTGTGAAATGCAATTTAAAGATTTGAGCAATATCAGTTTAGTTTAGATCAGTTTATTGACTGATCAACATCATGGCACACAGGTATAACCCTAAGTGCTCTGTTCTACTCCTAACTCAAGCCTGAGTCTGGAGAATCTTAGCTCAGTGCACAACTCCATAGCACTGGCGAGGATACTGAAATACTTTGGGTAGATTTTTAACTCAAAATTTTGCCAGGGCAGCGCCATTAGGCTACTCTTTTTCGATTTCCAACTGCCAAGGGATTTTTTAACATGCGCAGCAATACATACAGGCGTCAGATCTCACTATCCAGAGACCAAGGGAAATTCTACTAGAAGACCACGTGAAAAAATTACGGAAACTCATTGGGGCTTGAACATGTTACCTCGAGCACTCGAGGGGGACACCATACTTCGAGACCACTCAGCCCTCTTGGGCAATATCATTTATACTGGAGCTGTGGTGACATTGCTGTTAATGTGTTTGCCTGCCTGGGCAGTGGCCAGGCTCCAATCCCCAGCCCAGTCATGATTTATTCTGACCGTACAGCTCTGGGATCTACACTGCTTGAAAACAAACATGGGTACCAGATAATTAAAAAAATTTTCTGGGAATTGCCTCGGAAAGAAAGAAGATAAGGAAGGGAACTGGCCAACCCATCTCATATGTCAGGACCTAGAATATATAAATGTACTCAAGCAACTGTATCTGCTATGAGACTTAACTTTATCTAACACTAAGGCCAATGAATTCACACATCACGGTTGCAGTGACATTCTAACACATCAAATGACACTCGTCAAACCACTAGGAAGTAGTTCAGCATGGCCGAATGGATACGAATGTGTGCTGATGCCGAGGTAAGGGGTTCTTCTTCTTCTTCTTCTTCTGCGTTCATCCAGTTTTTTTTTTTCCCAGATGTGATTGCGTTGTGCCTGTTTACAGCAAAGCTGCGTTCTTGCGCCGTTAGTACCGACACATCCGACTTCTGCGGGCATTTGTTGACCAGGTTAACCATCCCAGGGCGGTAAGGGGTTCAACCCCTACACCAGACAGTTGGACTATAATGTTGATCTATCGTCCTTGACTTGGGGATGTAAATTACAAGTACCTTTGAAGTCGGAGTGGGTTCACCTTATAGCGAGGGACACTATTAATAGGGGAAGCTAATACGCATGCAAAATTACGTCCAGCACTACTAAAAGTTGTGTGTGTGTGTGTGTGTGTGTGTGTGTGTGGGTGGGTGGGGGGGGGACTATGCTTGGGTTAAAATCAAGCGAGAGCAAGGGAAAAAAACAACCCCATTTGGAATGTCATCTCACCATGAGTAATCTCCAATAATGGTGACAGCTTTCCCGACATTTTCCGCACCGCACCAATTAATCGGCCACTCTGTCACCATCTGTCTGACAAACTTGTTGCTTCCATTGCTGAGTATCTCAAAGGATCCTGTTTGCTGGGCAAGGTTGTGAGGCTCGTTATGCAGATTGTAATCTGCAATAGAAATGAAATTAAAATACACATCACATCTTCATACCTCCCGCTATATTCCTAGCTAATTCTTCACAACACCTTTTATATTCCTACTGAATTCTCCACAACTCCATCTATGTTCCTAGCTAATTCTTCACAACTTCATCTATATTCCTAGCTAATTCTTCACAACTCCCTCTATATTCCTAGCTAATTCTTCCCAGCTCCCTCAACATTCTCAGCTAATTCTTCCCAATTCCCACTATATTCTTAGCTAATTCTTGTTAATGACTGGGTCAATTTTACAGCTAGTTTTCTACAGCTGGAGGTTGGCAGTCTCTGTCATTTGTGTTATTTATCCTTTGTCCATCCTGAGCGACCCTACAATTGTATCCTTTAGAAATATATTACCATTTTATCATCCTTGGGTAATATATATCTCCATCCTCTGTGTTTTTAACTGCTCTGACTACAATGTAACTCATAATTCTCAAGAAACATGTTAGATGGGCACTTACTCTAGAGTCCCAACTATCACATAATGTGTTCTCATACTTCTTGTATTTGCTTAAGAACATACTAGAGGCCTAGGTTTCAAAGTACCGTGCTTGCTTGCAACGAAAGCAGTCCAGTTTCAGTCCCCAGCAGAAGCAGGGTTATTTATTCCAACCAGTATGGCTCTGGTGTCAACACAGCTTCATAAAAATAGGTTAGTTAAGTTAGCTACATGTCCTTTACAGAATGTTGCAGTCAACCCCAGCATTTGTTTGCTGTTTGTGATTTCTTGACAAGTTTACATTTCAGTAGTTTGCCATTTCTTTCTGAACGACCAACACTCATGCCTGTATGAAACCAGCACAAGGCGGTCAGCTTAGTGTTTCTAATGCGGTATGCAGGATTACAAATTGTGTCTGTAACCCCTTTGCCACAGTACCAGCTGTGTACAAGACATTTTCAGAATTTCTGATACTTGTCTAGGAATGAAAAGTGGTGAGAAAGGCAGCTGGCCATTGTAGCTCATATGTTGTGGTCTATAATTTGTGAACATCTAACAGGTTGTACTTCAAATGCAGTATCTGCTTTATTTTTTAAGAGCCTCTTCTTCTCTTCCTCTATCGACCTCAGTGAAGTGCTCGGGGAAGATGTAAAGATCTGTTATGTACTCTTTCTAATGTTCTTTGTAGCATGTATTTATTTCTCAAAGGTTGTTCTTGATACCATCACTCAATCTTTTACATGGTCGTTCCCTTGCTCTGTACCCATTATATATTTCTCCAATGTGGCTCATTGAGGCAGATGGTACCGGGGCATTCTTGTGAGGTGACCAAATCAGTTAGTTTGTCTTTGTTAATGAAATGCATGACTAGTTTGAGACCTAGTCGTCTTTAAATGCCGTAATTTCTAATTCTATCTCTCACAATTACTCCTGCAGCTCTTCTAAGACACCTCATTTCTGTTGTTATGATTTTAAGTTCATTAGTTGTAGTAGGCATCCATGTTTGACAATGGTATTATGTCGGCCAGAAAATAGTTCTAGTGTCGGGGGTGGGGTGTGTCTTGAGCCTCAGGAATTAAGGCTACTAGCTAATGCAGTTGCTGCGAACTGTGCAGGTTAGCGTTTTCTTGTTTCCCCCAACAGAAACAAATCTGTCACCTTACCAAGGATTCAGGGTAAGAAGAGTTAAAATAAAAGAAAATATTGTTACCAGATTTATTGTAAGTATATTTTTACCTTCAAAGTCGTCAGAGTATGGCAGAGGGAATGGGCTGGTTGGTGGGGGAGTGGGGTGCAAGCCTTTCAAGCCTCCTGACAGTGTGGTCAGGGTGAAGATCTGGTCCTGTCCCAGAGTGAGGTTTACTAAACCATTGACAACCTGAGAGAAGATTCACAACATGTGTTTCACTTCTGCCTACTTTACATATATGATACATTTCTGCCTACATCACATACATGTGACATATCATCATACTTTACTTATATGACACATCTGTCTACTTCACATGTGTGATACAGTTTTGCCTACCTTACATACATGTGACATATCATCATACTTTACTTATATGACACATCTCTGTCTACTTCACATGTGTGATAATTTTTGCTTACCTTACATACACATGACATATCATCATACTTGACATATGTGACACACTTCTGTCTACTTCAATATGTAATACATTTCTGTATACTCCAAAAATGGATACATTTTTGCCTACATTACATAGGTGATACATTTCTGCCTACTTCATGTAAGTGACTTATTTTTGCCTTCTTCACATGTGATACATTTTTGCCTTCTTCACATGTGATACATTTTTGCCTTCTTCACATATGTGGTACATTTTTGCCTTCTTCACATGTGATACACGTCTGCCTACATTACATAGGTGATACATCTCTGCCTACATTACAAGTGATACATTTCTGCCTACTTTACATATAATACATGTCTGCCTACACTGCCTAACATGCTACAGTTGTGTCTACTTCACATACACATATCTGTGATAGTTTAGCAGCCCAGTGTTACAGTACCAATAGTGGCCCAATTGTATTACATTTCCCCATCCCCAAAGTAGTCATTCGGGTCAGCCCTGTCTTGCATAGTGGGTGCCAAAGATGTTTCTGGATATGAGAAGCAACAGGTGGAAGGGAACTGGTCAGTTCACCTCATGATACAATGACCAAGTATTTGTTAAGACCTAATATTTCACATTCCTAATATTGACCATGGGATTACACTTGCAAAACTGATTCCAAATGTTGTAAATAGCAGTTGACCAGAGAGAGACTGAAAAAGGAAATCCCCAGAATCCTTTGCTGAGGTTAAAACAAAGCACAATCAGTAACAGAGGCTCCATAGTGAGGTATTTATGGTACCTGCCTCACACACTGAATATTGTGGGTTCAATTCCAGGCTATGTTGTTCAATTCATGAATGCAATTTTCTTGTAGATTCCTGGGAGTCGTAGATGAAGCTATTGAGTTCATGCTCTGTGCAATGCTTGGAGCAGGCTGTGCTGCAGAAAGTGACAGCCATTTCGGATAAAACCTGGTGCAATGAAGTCGATCCCCTTGTCATATTAAAATATTTTTTAAACCAAAAAGTAAAGAACCATTTTTACAATCTTGAACCATTTTGGACATATAGCACTAGACCAAAAATTGTATAGACCAGTTCGCATTTGAGGAGTAATCTGGTCAATATTACATCAATCATCTTTACTTTCGCACCCATTTCTTGGCACCCATACAATCATCTTTACTTTTGCACCCATTTCTTGGCACCCATTTAGGGTGGGTCGATTTGGAAGCCCAGGTCAAGTTTTAAAATCTGGCAGAGGTGAGATATGCCAGCTAAAATAGTACAAATATTATTGCTTAGCTTAAAATGAACATAGTGCAACTGAAATAAATATTCAGCATGAATGAGAAAGAAGTAAAACATACAGGAACGGGGCCCAGGCTGTTGAACATGTTGCTAAGGTTGCCATTGAATGATAGTTCACTGTACCAGAGGTTTAACTTGGTAATGCTTGCCTGCAACATTGATGAACATTTGTTTACTGGATGATGAGGTTTAACTGATAATGTTTGCCTGCAACTTCAATGGACATGAGTTTACTGTTAATTTCATGTAGTTTTGTGTGTGTTAAGTAGTGATGCTAGACAGTAAGAACTAGACTATTGGCAAGAATGCACTGTAGGTGATAGATAACAAGACTGCATGTGATAAATCACAAGAATGTAGGGGATAAAGAGCAAGACTGCAGGTGATAAATCACAAGAATGTAGGGGATAAAGAGCAAGACTGCAGGTGATAAATTACAAGAATGTAGGGGATAAAGAGCAAGACTGCAGGTGATAAATCACAAGAATGTAGGGGATAAAGAGCAAGACTGCAGGTGATAAATCACAAGAATGTAGGGGATAAAGAGCAAGGCTGCAGGTGATAAAAAGTAAGACTAGGTGATAAAAAACATGGCTGTTGTAGACAAAGACAAGATGTTTTGGAGATAAAAACAAGACACTAGATGATTAAATGCAAACTGTTGGCAATAAAGACAAGACTAGGTGATAAAGAACCAGACCAAGAGAGGAAGAGCCAGGCTAAGAGACAAAGAACCAGACTATTAAAGAACAAAATTATGTGATTAAGAATAAGACTAGATGACAAAAGAACATAACTATAGGCAGTAAATACAAGGCTTGGCAAAAAGACAAAGATGAAAGCAAAGACAAGACAGGAGATAAGATCAATGTCAACCGTCATCTGTCATTTGCTGCCAATATAGTACCTTGCAGTGTATGGCAGGGGGGGGGGGGGGGGTGTGTCTTGAGCCTGAGGAACTAAGGCTGCCTGGCTAATGCAGTCGCCACGGACTGTGCAGGTTAGGATTTTCTTTCTGCACCCCAACAGAAAAAAATCCCACACCTTACTGAGGATTTGAACCCAGGTCTCCTGAAAGAGAATCCGCTATTCTAGCCACTCGGCCAGCCACTCCTCCAATGCAGGAGATTATAACAAGACAGGAGATAAGGAATATGACAGGAGATAAAAACAAGACAAGAGATATGAACAAGATGACAGTTACACAAAACAGTACAAGATATTACACAAATTTAAGATACAAACTAAAAGGTTGATCAAAATTATTGGGAAAATGTTTCAAAATGAACACAATAAGTACTATAAAATGATTAAGTTGAGGGTAAAACAAGATAAATTGTGTTCCACAATGATACTCACAAAGTGACCTGTCAAGTTCAGGGTCACATTCTGGGGTGAAACGTTGTACCATGGCAAGCCTGGCCTGATGCACTGTGAATGGTCGTGGGTCTGAAAACAAGAATAATTTACATAAACAATAGATTTCACGACTTATTTTCTGGCATATTTCGCTGTGGTCAGTTAGAGCATTGCTTTGCTGATCCTGCAGCTTGTCTTGTTCCAGACGTATTGGTGTTACCTTTATTCTGGGGTAAACTAGGCAGGCAGAGAGAGGGATCACGCTGCGTGGGCAAAACATGGTCTGTAAATTTCAGCCCAGTTTTTGTTATGGAGAGGTATAACTCCATCCCTGGTCTCTGCCATGGGTTGTAAAAATTGTGTCTTTTTTTTTTGAAGCACAATGTAACAAACTATTGTCTGTCAAGACAGCCAGGTAACAGTATATATTTGTAATGATATTTGAGTGAAGTAATGTGCAATGGTGTTTGAGTGAAGTTATGTGCAATGGTGTTTGAATGAAGTTATGTGCAGTGACATTTGTTGTGATTGTATGCTCCACTAAAGTTGTTAGCACCTGCCCTAGAGCAGTCTATCATCTAAAATTGTTGCATAAACCACAAGTTTGTAACAAACATATTCCCTATATGCCGCGTGACATGTAAATAGCTTTCACCAACAAGATATTCATAAACACTAAAGAACTGCAATGGAAGATTATGCAAAATATCACAAAAACAAATGCTTGTCTATAGGGGCACAATATTGCAAAGTAGATTACTAATATTTGAAGTTACGTATTGAAAATCTAAACATACTGACAGAAAATTAATAGTACAATAAGAATATCACAACTGTCAGAAATTCACGATTATATAATCTACACAAAATGAAGTAGCAAATGTCTAATTTAGAAAAAGAAACGTATAAACTACAATGAATGAATCACCAAAAAACAAGAAGAAGACAGTGAGCGTTACAGGAACTATGATCACAAGTGCCAAAGCCTTCATCAGCACACAAACATCAAACACACACTGACACAACTATATGAAAAACGTGGAAATAATAAAGGAACAGACTAAAAATCAACCAAAACTTGCATAAACTAGCAATAGACACTATATATCCCAATTATAACCAAGAAGGGTTGAACAATAGGCCATTGGTAAAAATACAATTTTGAAAAGTCAGCTGCATGCCCTTTACAGGGCATTATCATCGGCCAGATTTTTTATTGGTTGTCTGTGATTTTTAAAGCAAGCTTATGAAGAGTAATTTGTCCTTGTTTTTTTTAAATAGTCAATTCTAATATTATTGTAAAAATCAATGCAAAGCTGTCTGCTCCCAAATCACCCGTCTACAAAATAAATACAATAAAATAAATAAGAGAAACTGAATCTGAATCCTTACCATGGTCTCAATGACGATTGTCAAGTCATTGCCTGAAGGACTGACCAGCCCAACGTAGGAACCACCATTTTGGAACCACCCAACTCCGCTGCCGTGGTTCAGATACTTCCAGCCAACAGAGGCAAACTGGGTTGTGTGTGCTGTGGGATAAAAAACAAACTAGTGTGTGTTGTGGGATACACAAGCTGGGTTATGTGTGCCCTGAGATACATAAACAAATTGGATAGTAAAAACCAACTGGATTATGTGTGCTGTGCAATACACAAATGAATTGGGTTGTGTGTTATTTGTGATACAGAAATAAACTGGGTTGTGTGTGTTATTTGTGATACAGACACAAACTGGGTTGTGTGTGTTATTTGTGATACAGAAACAAACTGGGTTGTGTGTGTTATTTGTGATACAGAAACAAAGTGAGTTGTGTGTGGTGTGTGATACAGACACAAACTAGTTGTGTACGCTGTGGAATATGAACATGTTTAGTCACCTGCACAGATTCTCCATAACTCCTTTAGTCTCATGCCATAGATTTGACAAGGAGCATCTCAGCACAGTGCATTAAATTTGTAGCACTGATGAGAATCCAGATGTGCATCCCAACCAGTTCATACTTGCTGTGCTGAATCATATGGTTACATATATGCTTCTCTGTAGGTGTGATATTCCAATGCTGATTTTCACATTCTGTTGATTGCTGGGTTTGGAGAGGGGAAAGGGGAGCTCTGCTATACATTTCCCATGGGGATGGTACTTTGGTAGAGGGTCAGGAGAGAAATCACACCAACCTCACTTTGAAAGACGCAAGCCCATTTCAGCACTCCGACAATCTGAACATCAATGCAACAGGCTTCAGAGTTACCACTCTTGCTTTCCAAAGGATTCCACAACCAACCAGCCAGCCAACCAACCAAACAGCCTTTCAGCTAGCCAACCAGTCAGCCACTCAGCCAGCTAAACAGCAAGCCAATCAACCAATACAGCCAGTCAACCAATCAGTCAAGTAACCAGTCAGTCAGCTAACCTGCAAGCCAGCCAGCCAGCCAACCAATCAAACAGCTAGCCAACCAACTAGTTAGCAAGTCAGCCAGCCAGCCAACCAACCAACCCTATTAGGGTCAGTTTCTACAAGATGTGACTGAAAGAATTCAGACTTGATTTACTTAAAATGCAATGGTTGCTAAAAGCACCCTGATACTGTGTAGTGGACCCAGCAGACCAGTGAATCATAAAGCCTTTAGACTAAACTGTTTTAGACAGCAAATAATTTATGGCTAAGTTACATCTAAAACTGTTTTAGACAGCAAATAATTTATGGCTAAGTTACATTATTCAGGGCTAGTTAGCAAGTTGATAGAGAACCAAAATGACAATATCATCAGAACGTTCTTGCAAGTTATCAACACTTGCTAAGTGAGGGAAAGATTGGACACCTATTCCTTCATGCTTACAGGCTTCCCTTCCCTATCACATACCAATAGCAGGAAATTGCTTTGGGACAACATTTTATTGTATTTGCATCATTGATACATTTGAAGCTGTTTTTCTGCTAACCTGTAGCCCAGATAGGACTGTTAACAACGTAGTTTCCACTCCATGGTTCAACGGCGGTCATCAGTCCATCTCTAAAGTAGTCCATGCTGCGGTAATAGCTGGCAATCAGGTCCCATGCAATTGTCCTGAAACAAATAAAAGACAAATTACTTCGTGATGTTTGTAGTTAGTCATGGGTCCAACTCACACCAAAAGATCACTCCCCCATGATGCTCTCTTCCTGTGCCAGTGAATATCATACAAAATGCTCCTCACTGTCCCATGTGAACAGTGGAACAGACAGCAGTCCTGATGAAACCAACAGCATGCACAGGCATACATGCATAAGGCTGCTGCCAGAATGCCAGCACAATAGTCTGCCACAAAAATTACAGTTCATTGTTGATGGAAGCAGCAGCCACCACAAAACCAGCAGTTGCACACACATTACTGCATATTGCAAAATCAGCTAATTCAACAACCGGCAGCCAACCATTTTTCTGAACATGCAGTTCACAATGCAAACAACCATGGACAGATGGAAAAGCTTTCCACATGAAATCCTCATCTCACAGTGTTGCTCCATGCACTTAACTCAGTAGCTGGGCGATGGAACAAAACTGTGTGATGTACAGGATGTATTTTTAATGACTGCAGTGTTTGAAAATACTGTCGGTCCAAGTTTTGTATTTACCTTTTATGTTGCATGAACTTTACAGAGGGTGAATACAAAACTTGGACCTGCAATATTTTCAAACACTGCACAGTGTCATTAAAAATATACCCTATATCATAGAGAAGTAAACAAATAATAGAAATTACTACTGCTCTCTTCTTCTGGAATGAACTTTTACTATGTGCCTCTTCTAGCATAAGACTCATACAGGATGGTGCAAAGCATCCATTGTAGTATGTAACAATCCACTTTCTAGTCCCATGCCACTTAAGCCTACATTTTCTGACTGACTGTTGAGTTTTCTTTTCTGGAATCCTCCTCCCACAGACAGATTGCCTTCCCAGGCTTGTGAGCTCTTGCTTGCTGACTTTTCTGTTGGGCTTTGTTGTACTAGCTTTTGTTTTTACAGGAGCTTCCACAAGGCAGTGGTGGTCTGATAACCATTTATAATCCTTAATACCCTGCTGACTGCACCTTTAATCTGTTTCTTCTGTCATTTATCCACCTCACTGGAGCAAATGCCCTCAACCAACTCCCGCCAAGCTGTCCTAACTTTTGCCATCTCCTGCAGCTTTCTCCATGCCCTTCCCATTTTATTCATCTCTGTCTGTTATTCTTTTCCCCCGCGTGTTCTAGGTCTGCCTCCGTTTCATGTGCCTAGTGGGTTTCAGAGACTCCATGAAGCTAAAGATATAAAAACATGCAAGAATACACAGAAAACAGGACACAAAACAGACAAGATGACATCTGCTATACACAAAACATGAAAGACAAAATTACACCAAATAAACATAGTATGAGAATCCACTACTCACGCAGTCATCAGCCCATCCACATAGTTCTGGTTAAGAATCTGTAAGGAAACAATTACAGCAAATGTGAAAATTTAATGGTGAATCTCAAATGCATATGGCTCCCCCGATGTGTCTCCACCTTGACGTGGTGGGGGAGCTTGCGTGTCCCATAGACCCCATTTGCTTGACGATGGGTGAAAAATTACATATCGGACAGCTTATGGGATAGGGACCAGACTAAGAGAGACACAACCTGCTGCTCTGCAGGCATAGACTGAGGATAGCAGTCAAAAATTAAATGTGGTGCACAAAGGCAGAATTTCTTGGTCCGGACAAAGCTCTTAAGGCTCCCTGTCGAGGGCTGTGGCTGAACGCCTCTAAGCCACAAACCCTCGGATCTTAGAGCCAGGCTGATACCCGTCTACCGGAAAATAGAAACATGATACTGAGCAAGCTACATGCTCAGGTCTGATACATGTTCGAAGGCTCCCAGCTGGGGGATATGAGAGTTTCCCGGATGAAGGGGCCTGGCCGTTTCCCGTTCACTGCTGCACGAAGGTAAGGTGCTGAGCCGGCAGCACATGTAGCCTACCTCGTGAGCGAGTACAAAAAAGTCAGAAAAGTGCCCCAGTCGAAGGGTTACGGAAACTGTCTGTATCTAACTCATAGAGAGTGTAGACAAAAGTGGAAGAATGTCTCATCAACGCGAAATGGAACGCACGGCGAGCGAACCTATTGCGTGGTCTGAAGTCACAAGCAAAAGCTTACCGAGTGGATGTCACTCGCAGTCTGACCGCTCCTGGTGTGTGATTGAGCGATCAGTGGCAAGTGGGATGCCCAACACATGGAAGTGAGGAACTAAAGCAGCCATGAGCAGGACGTGAAAACTCCTTGGGTGAGCCCAGTCTCAGAGCAATATGTGCCGGCTCTGCAATTATGGAAGCCCACTTGGATAGCGAGATAATGCCCATGGTCTGCCCCTGCCTTCCCTTGAGGGCAGACCACGATATCGTTGATCGTTCTATCTTGACCAGCTGAGATGTGGGTGACATTACAACAGTCTAACGTGTCTCGAAACCAGAGGAAGGCTAACCTCACTAAAAAATGCCCGCCGGAAGTCGGAAGTGTCGTCCTACGGGTGGCAAACTAAAAATTGACACTACGCATTTACGTCCGAGTGAAATGTCTCGTCCGAATGTCTCCCGTGCTAGGAACAGCTCTGACTACCTAGTTTCCGAATGCCGCTCTTGTTCGGAACAGCTCTGACTAGGTAGTTTTCCGAATGTCCGCCGTGCCTGGAACAGCTCTGATGGGTACAGGGACAAGCACATGTCCGAAAACTCGCTTAGTGGAAACCAACCGCAGAGCTGACTGGTTTGTGCAGGAACGGCCCAGGGCGAGCGAAATGCCCAATATATTGAAGTGAGGAATTAAAACAGCCATGAGCAGGACGTGACGATTCCCTCGGTAAACCCAGCACCAGAGCGTTATGTGCCGGCTCTGCAATTATGGAAGCCACCCAGGATGGCGGAAAATGCTATGGACTGTCCCTGCCTTCACTTGAGGGATGACCGTGTAGTCTTCGACTGTTCCAACTAGACCAGCTGAGATGTGGACGGTACCACAAAAGTGAGAGTCTCCCAGGATTGCTAACCTGGCCAAAAATGCACGCTAAAAGTCGGATGTGTTGGCCTGAGGGTTTCGACCCGAGGGTGCCTAACCAGACACACCGCAATCACATCTGAAAAAATCACTCAGGATGAACGCAAAGAAGAGAAGAAGAAATGCATATGGAACGTTTGTATCAATACATCTGAATACAAATAATAATTCTTCTTCTTCTTCAGCGTTCCAAACCATTGAGGTTCTTTGCTGCAGATACAGGCCATCTCAATTCGTCTCTCTGGTTGACCTTCTCTTGCCAGTCGTTGATTCCAAGTGCTTGTACGACTGTATATATATTATCTCTCCACCGTCTCCTTGGTCTACCTCGGGGTCTACGGTCATTTATTTCCTGAGTGTAAGCGAGTTTTGATAAACAAGAGTATTTCCGTAACAGGAAAGTTAAGTTTTTTAGTACACAGGGTGGGAGTATGAGGGCTGATAAATTTGTTTAATTTACAATATTACACTGGGGCTCCAATGGGGAAAACAGCATGATATCTGGCTTTCGCCCGGAAAACTATACAACATGACATTTGGGATTCAGTAGAACTATACAACATGACATCTGTGATTCAGTAGAACAACTATACAACATGACATCTGGCTTTCACCTGGAAAACTATACAACATGACATCTGGCTTTCACCTGGACAACTATACAACATGACATTTGGCTTTCACCTGGAAAACTATACAACATGACATCTGGCTTTCACCTGGACAACTATACAGCATGATATCTAGAATTCAGTAGGGAAATTATACCACATGACATCTGGCTTTCACCTGGAAAACTATACAACGTGACATCTGGCTTTCACCTGGAAAACTATACAACATGACATCTGGCTTTCACCTGGAAAACTATACAGCATGATATCTAGGATTCAGTAGGGAAATTATACAACAGACATCTGGGAAGCAGTAGGAAAACTATACAACGTGACATATGGGATTCATAGGAAAATCTACTAGCTTGATTATACAACATGACACACATCTGCTTCTTGCCATTTCAACTGCCATAGGATTATTAATCAGTGCAACTATCACACAGGACAACCTGTCTTTCATCATTATCTTAAAAGGGCTAGGCATCCAAACTCACTACCCAAGAGATCAGGGGTATCTGATATATCATTTGATACCCGTGGATCGTGGACAAATTGCCAGCCCTATGTTGGGGTCGAACCCTGCACCTTCAGAGTCTAACACCATTACCTCCCAGCCATCCCTCCCCCCAGCTAAATTAGATGACCATCAAGATTTTTCCTTAATAATCATTACTTCTTATGGACAACAATCACCTTCAAATTAATAAGCTTGTGAGGGTAAAACCGTGGGCAGCTGCTATTTGCGGCTGACTCAGTCACAGGACTATTAATCTGAGCCAGGGATGGACCCTAATATAACTTCTCCTTGAGGTTGAACCGGGTAGGCGTAATGGTAGAATTGAATCGAATCAATCCTTGGATGACACTACAAGACACAAACTTGACAATGATAGTTGGCAACTTAATAGGAGAGGGTGAAAGAAAAAATGGATGGATTAGCCAAATAGAGTAGCAGGAAGAAGAACACAGACCTGGCCTGAGATTTAGAATCATTTGAAGTCGTAAACCATAATTTTCCCTGACTACTGCTATAGCACATGATGCTGGTGATACTCACCCTTGCCCAGCAACCGGCTCCAAATTCATCATTGTATGTGCTGTAATCTTCTGAGGCCCACAGTGGCTTTCCAACGTTTTTAGCCTTATCAGATGACCAGGTACCAGGGTAGTGACATCTTTAGATAAAATAGGTACATAATGTTAAGAATTGCATGGTTTATGGAAAAATCTGCTTACATGAAAGGTTATGAAGACTATATTCTGTTTCTTCTTCATCGTTCATCCAAAATGTTTTGGGCGTAATTGCATTGTGGCTGTTTATAGAAGCGCTGTGATATTATAGCCTTTTGGACGACCATCCAGCTTCTTCAAGCATTTGAACAGGTTAACCTTCCTGGCAACTGGGGAACTATACTGCCTGACATACATCTGGGATTCAGTGGGTGGACTATGTTAAATAAGTAGGTTAGTTAATTGCAAGGTGACTTAAAATGAAAACCTTAAAAGTGTTATTAAAACAATAACCACGTCATTGTCTTCTAACATGTCAATATTATTGTTGAGGATGTCAAGAGTGTTAAGCATGTAACCTCATGGTGCAGATGATCACAGTGACATCATAAGGAGAGTTTAAAGATGGCTGCCCCACTTTTGACATGCACCAAAGAGGAGCGGCGTTATGTTATCTATATTTTGATCAGTGAAACCTGTAGAAACTCATCAGTGAGTGAACTATACCACTTGACAATTAACTGGGATTCAGTGAGTGAACTATACCACTTGACAATTACCTGGGATTCAGTGAGTGAACTATACCACTTGACAATTACCTGGGATTCAGTGAGTGAACTATACCACTTGACAATTATCTGGGATTCAGTGAGTGAACTATACCACTTGACAATTATCTGGGATTCAGTGAGTGAACTGTACCACTTGACAATTATCTCGGATTAATTGACAGAACTATACCACTTGACAATTATCTGGGATTCAGTTAGTGAACTATACCACTTGACAATTACTTGGGATTCAGTGAGTGAACTATACCACTTGTCAATTATCTGGGATTCAGTGAGTGAACTATACCACTTGAAAATTACCTGGGATTCAGTGAGTGAACTATACCACTTGACAATTATCTGGGATTCAGTGAGTGAACTATACCACTTGACAATTACCTGGGATTCAGTGAGTGAACTATACCACTTGTCAATTATCTGGGATTCAGTGAGTGAACTATACCACTTGAAAATTACCTGGGATTCAGTGAGTGAACTATACCACTTGACAATTATCTGGGATTCAGTGAGTGAACTATACCACTTGACAATTATCTGGGATTAATTGAGTGAACTATACCACTTGACAATTATCTGGGATTCAGTGAGTGAACTGTACCACTTGACAATTATCTCGGATTAATTGACAGAACTATACCACTTGACAATTATCTGGGATTCAGTTAGTGAATTATACCACTTGACAATTACTTGGGATTCAGTGAGTGAACTATACCACTTGACAATTATCTGGGATTCAGTGAGTGAACTATACCACTTGAAAATTACCTGGGATTCAGTGAGTGAACTATACCACTTGACAATTATCTGGGATTCAGTGAGTGAACTATACCACTTGACAATTATCTGGGATTAATTGAGTGAACTATATCACTTGACAATTATCTGGGATTCAGTTAGTGAACTATACCACTTGACAATTATCTGGGATTCAGTGAGTGAACTATACCACTTGACAATTATCTGGGATTCAGTTGTAAACTATTTTTTAATGTTGCATAGCCATTTGCAGGATGTTGCAATCAACCCCAGGTTGGTTATTTTCAGTCAAATTTACTTTCAGTCATTTGCCATTACTTTCTGAATAAGTGAACATTGAAGTCCACATTAATATCGGGGGAGGGATTGATCATCCTACCTGGCCATGAGAGTACTTACTGCTGATGTGGAAAGAAAAGGCAAGCCACTTTATTTCACAGAATAAGTTTATTGGCAGTAACATTCATGGTTACAGGTGTACAGGCGGAAGGGTTGACTTCATTGTACCTAGGTTTTATCCCATTTGGCTCAGTCTATTTCCACAGCGTGGCCTGAAGAAATCGTCACACAGAACATGAATTTCATAGCTCCTGTGATGACTCCCGGGAATGTCAGAGAAAACTGCACTCATGAACCAAATGACAAAGTCTTACATTCATGGTGTCAATGTTGAAATATTCAGCACTTTTCAAAGTTAATAACTTAAAATTTACTGCTGCTTACATTAAAATTTAATTATTTCAGTACCCAACAACAAAAACAACAACAACAACAATCACAAAAACAACAACAGTACCCAATAGCGTGGACAGCACTGGCTATCTCAGGGTCACCAGCAACACTATCAGCAAACTCCCAGCCATTATCTGAAGCTATGATGGCGACATTCTGAAATCCTCTTTCATCAAGAACTGCCCTTAGTTTCTGTTGAAAGGAAACACATATTTAAACCCCAGGTTTATTTTGTACCAAGGAATCTCCTCCATGGACACTGGCTTGGAATCTGTGAACAATGGAACACCTAAAACCCATGGAACAAATATGACCAACGTTAAGACTGATTCCAGCTTGCGTGTTGGGCTGTTGCATGACCTGGTTCATGCTTTCATATGCCTCTGTGGTGATATCCAAGAAACAGATTGTGCCTAAATGTGCAATTAAAGTACAGGACATTATTTTCGAGCAGGTGCATAAAATCAGATATCTAGGCACATAGATAACATCAGATGGAAGATGCATCACTGAGATAAAGAACAGAATAGGACAATCAAAAACTGCATTCTATCAAATGAAGAACTTTTTTGTGCAATAAGTCATTGTCCTTGAAAGTTAGAAAGAGTTCTTGCATGTTACATATAACCAGTTTTAACATACGGCTGCAAATCCTGGACAATTAGTAAACAGGCGAAAAAATCCCTAATCCCTAGAAGCCTTGGAGATGTGGTTTTATAGAAGAATGCTGAAAATTAATTAGACAGCCAAAATTAGCAATCAGGACATTTTAAGGGAAGCTGAGTCGTAAAGACAACTTATCCCAAACATCATAAAAAGGCAGTCCTCATTTTTTGGCCACATTATGAGAAGACATATACAGTAATATGTTGTGACAACCAGAAAGATTTGCAGAAAAATAGATAGAGGAAGACAGAGCGAGAAGATTCTTGACAGTATTATGTCATGGCACAAATTGATCAATGATGTTGGATCATAATTTGTGGAGAGGCATGATCGCCCATGCCAACCGGCAAGGCACTGGAAAATGATGCCTCTATGAGGTTCTGGTGCAAATCTTGAACACCCCATGGCTTTCTGAGCTCGGAGAGGAGAAGGACAGTTCTGCAACAGCCCCTGGAGATGGTACAGTGGTACCAAGCTGGGAAAAGACCCCATACCATCCTCACTTATGTGATTAGTGAGGACCATCATCATCATCACTCTCTGGACAGGTACATGGACAAACATCTGTTAGATGTTAACCCTTTTCAGAGCTGAGATGACTTGAATGCTGAGGCAAGAGTTTAAACTCAGGTCTTCTAAAGGATTGATCAACCAATATACTAACCTACCAATGTACTAATTTACCAAACCAACAAAAATGATCAATGCTATTGAGCTGTTGAAAGGTTAAAGGTGAGAGTATCAACTTCCTTTATCATCGGGTTTTATCCCTTCTGGTTTGGTCTCTCTCCCTAGAATGACAAGTCACCTGTCAAGAGCATCATACAAGCACAAACTCCACAGCTTCAGTAATGACCCCCAGGGGGTCTCTGGTAAAACTGCATGCAATGTCTGAGCAACGCAATCAGGAAATGAACCCATGATTTCCAGAGTACGAGGCACATGGCTTGACCACTACACCATATATTGATTGATTGATTGATTTAGGAACTGACATCACAGCATTCGGGACATACCCATAAGTGCTCCGTCCCCATCCTCAGCAGCCAGTGAAGAGTTCCAACACTAATAGTTCCAGTAGCAATCTGATTATATGTCCGTCTCACCTTTCCTCTGAGCGTTGATCGTCTGCCAGATCTCCTCGTCACACCTCGCTTCTACACCATAGAGACCACTTCTGGTCCAGTATGGTGGGTAGGCTGTTGAGTTGTTAAGGTCTCTGGAGTGTTTTTGCTTCTAGTTACAGTTTGCTTACGTTTTCCTAATCTTGGACTGGTATTAGTTGATTCCATCACCCAGCTACTGAGCTGAGTGCATGGAGCGACACTGTGTGCTGTGGATATCATGTGGAATGCTTTTACATCTTTGCATGATTGTATTGTGAACTGTATGTTCAGAAAAATGGCTGCCAGCTGGTTGCTGCACTAGCTGGTTTTTGCTTTATACAGTAATGTGTGTGCAACTGCTGGTTTTCTAGTGATGCCGCTTCCATCGACAATTAATTGTAATTTTAATGGCTGACTGTTGTGCAGGCATTCTGGTAGTGGCCTTTTGCATGTATGTCCATGTGTCCAGTTCATTTGTCGCGACTGCTGTCTGTTCTACTTTTCACATTGGATAGTGAGGAGCATTTTGTGTGATATTCATTGGCACAGGAACAGAGCATTGTGGGGTGTACCTTTTGCAAGCCATAGGTATTTTAGACCAGCAAACCATATTGCTTGTGAATAACAGCCATAGTGTTGTTTTTTTCCCCCCTTCTTTTTAATGTTGCATTTCCCTTGCAGGACATTGCAGTCAACACCAGCATTTTCAGCTGCTGTTGATGTACTAGGCAAAGTTTTACGTTCAGTAGTTTGCCATTGCTTTCTGAACAACCGGCTCCCATACCAACATGTTATAACACAACGCGACACAGTCTGCTGCACAAATTGGATCGCGGCTGCGTTTCGAATGCCTAGGTAAGCGGTTCATGAACCATGTTTGCAAGCCTTTGGCCACGGAGACCGGCATAGTGCTGTAGACCAAGCACAAAATAGTGCTGGAGTACAAGTCAAACAGTGTGCTATTTATTATTGTTCTGAGTTCAAGAGAGAAAAATTAACAAAACTCAATATAGACATGGACCATATATCTAGGCACTTACTTTCAGTCCAGCAGTAAATAGACAAGTGTGGCAATTCAGCTCAGCAGTAAATAAACATGTCAGTTCAGTTCAGCAGTAAATAGACAAGCCCATCAGTTCAGTTCAGTAGTAAATAGACAAGTTCATCAGTTCAGTTTAGCTCAGTTCAGCAGTAAATAGACAAGCCCTGCAATTAGTCTAGTTAAGTGTTCAGAGTAAGCAGACAAACCCAGCAGTTAGTTCAGTTCAGGGTATATAGACAAACCCTGCAGTTCAGTTAAGTTCAATTCAGCAGTAAATAGACAAGTCCAGCAGTGAATTGGCAAGTCAAGACATACAATATTATGTATAAAAAAATTACAGCAGGTAGCATTCCTACCTTGACGTAATCATTGTCACATTTCCTTTCATTCCAGATCTGAAATTGTCAATTATTGTATTTGATAAAATGTTGCATATAAGTTTGCTTTATTGATCCAAGCATAAAAAGTTGGGGTTAATAGGACATATTTGCTGGATATAACAAGCTAACATTTACAAAACACAAATTCTGTACAAGACTAGTAGCGAGAAAAAGTGGTTGCATAAAAATGTGTAAAATAGATTGGTTTTTTTTTTTTTTTTAGTTGAATTGAGTCAAGAACCAACATCACAGCACTTGGGATATTTCCATATGCACTCCATCCCCATCTTCAACAACCAGCAAAGAGTCCCAGTGCTAATGGTACCAGTAGCAGTCCAAGTATGTGTACATCTGGCCTTTCCTCTGAATACTGAGTGTCAGCTAGATCCTCTAATTACTCCCTGTCACATCCTTCACTCTATGCCATGACGATTTATCCATTATTCCACTCAATTCACATGATCTCAAAGGGTTGTGATGACATCTGCCATATGTACCTGTACTTCACCCAGTAATGAGGTCTCAGGCAATGCGTCCGCTTGTTCATTTCCTAACATACCAGCATGCCCTGCAGGAAAGATCTAACAGAGAATGCCTGTCTTTAGCCTTCTCAGCATGCTCTGTTGAGTCCATTACAATCACTAAACGTGTGTGTGGTTTGACCCCCAGCCAGAAAAATGCTACAGTAACTGATTTCATCTCCATTCTCAGACTTGAAGTGGTATTATGGGCCAGGCATTTCTGCACTAAATACCATCTATTAATTTTTTTGCAACAAAATGAAATCGGTATTAACATCTATAGATGTTAACAACATATTTAAAATAACAGTTGTCAAATGTTTTATATATTCAATATTACTATTTAGTGTAGAAGCCTGGACAATTAACAAACAATTAGAAAGTCTAATAGAAGTCCTGGAGATGAGATATACAAAAGAATATGTCATATTTCATGGAAACAAAATCAATCGAATACAGAGGTTCTAGAAAAACTGGGATGGAGAAGAGAGTTGATGAAAGAAATGAAAAACATGGCAAGTGAAATATTTTGCCACGTTAAAAGACATAACACTCTTATAAAAACCATACTGGAGGGTAAGGTTGAAGGCAAGGAAGCAAGAAGTAAACAACGATACAAGTGGGAAGATAACATCAAGAGATGGACGAACAGCAGTCTGACAGAATGTACAGTCAGGACAAGAGGACAGACAGTGTTGGGGATTCATTGCAACAAATCTCCATTGTGGAGATGGAGCCTGTTTGATTGATTGTATGAATAATATACCACATAAATAACAAATGAAATTAATAGTACTGTTGAAGCAACTATCTGAAAGAACAGTTTGTATCTATTTTAAAGTTATGAAAATATTATTCTTTTATTAGCCTCTTCCAGACAATTTAGTTACACACACCACCCAAGGATATTCTCAGGAATTGTCCACTTATTCTGATGGCAATGTAATCCAATAATGGTGGCGATAGCGTTGTTCACTAATGGTGGTGTTAGAGTTGTTCCACAAATGGATGTTGATATAGTTATTCATTAATTGTGGTGAAAGAGCTGTCCACTGATTGTGTGGTGATATAGTTGTTCACTCATTCTGGTGGCAGAGTTGTCCACTTATTCTGGTGGCAGAGTTGCATACCTATGGTGGATACTCAGTCCTCTGTACTACAATTACTACATTTCTATGTATTACCTGCCACTAGCACCAAAAAGATTCCACTAGGCAGTCTCTGAGACCATGAAGACATTTCTGACACTATCAAGTGCCTTACAGAACCAACATACATACCCCAACGTAATCGATGGTCAGATTGTAGTGGGTCTTGGCTCCGTTAATCCACCTGACCACGTAATCAGCAAGAACTGTAATGTTTGAATATGGATATGAGTTTCCAATCCAGCCAGGAAAACCCCAAGGCAAGCAGTAAATTTTGATGTCTGGGTTCCTCTGGAAATAATAAAGATGAAATCAGCTCATAAACAATAAGAGATAAACCGATTTCACATACCTACACATTATGACTGTAATTAGACATCAGAAAATAGATACTTTAGAGTTGTTATAAACGTGAAGGGAGTGCTCAGTTCCCCTTCTTTCATGCACAAAACGATGACAGCAACAACAATAACAAATAACAACAATACCAAATAACAACAATAACAAATAACAACAATACCAAATAACAACAATAACAAATAACAACAATGACAAATAACAATACCAAATAACAACAATAACAACAATAACAAATAACAACAATACTAAATAACAATGACGATGAGCAATTTATTTTTTTTGTTGCTTTTTATTGCTTTGAACTCAAGCGTAGTCCACACACACCTGCTACTTCTTCTGGTGAACTGGACTGATTGTTGCTTGTGGATTACTATGTACAAACTATACTATACCTCTTTCATTCGTTTAAAATTTGTTTATATGCCTGCAATGTTGTATCTTGTATGAATTTCACTGTCTTGTTTAGTTCACTCAGTGGTCTATAGAGTTTATCTTCCACTGTTGTTTCTCTAGGACAGAAGGTTTTCCTAGATATGCTGTATTTTGGGGAGTCTTGGAGTATGTGCTCTGCTGTCTGCAGCGCCAATCCACATGTGGACATGGCTGAATTTTTAATTCTTGAAATTTGTGTATACATGAGGTTGCATAATCCAAGGTGTTCTGAGGCACCATATTATATATATATATGAATAACAGCCATATATATATAAATAAAATAATTATTGGTCTGTCCATAAAGTGGTAACCATCTAGAGCTGTTGTTGGTGGTTTTCTGGTTTTACTTGCCATCTTGACAGTGACGTTTGGCTGCAGCCAATTTCCAGAGTCCTGTCGCTTACTATAATGTGCCGTCTGACAGCTTCTTTGCTGTCTTTTGATTTCTTATTCTAACACGCCGGCTCTGTGGTGAAGGAGTTACAGGCGCAATTCGTAATCCTGCATACCGCGTTCGAAATACAGCTGCTGTTGATTTGAAATCATACTGCTTTGCATTGGTTTTCATTCAATAGTATGTGTGCCAGTCGTTCAGAAAGCAATGGCAAACTACTGAACGCAAACATGCCAAGAAATCACAAACAGCCAAAAAATGTTGGCATTGAATGTGGTGTCCAGTAAAGGATATGCAACTAACTTAACTATACTATATAGATACTATGCAAGTAGGCACTATACTATACTATATAGATACTATGCAAGTAGGCACTATACTATACTATACTATGCTATACTATACTATACTATACCTTTTTAGCTTCTTGCATCAGCCACCATTCATAACCCCTCTCATAGTTCTCCTCCCAGCTTGTGTGCATATGTGATGCCTCAGTTCCATCTGAGGAAAGAAAAACAATATAAACATGTAATGGCAACATAATAATTATATATATATATCGGTGTTTTAGTCTCGCCCCAGAAAAGACCTTGCATCTGTTGGAGTCAGTGTGGTTTAGAGGTTGTTTTTTTTACCCAGCACCAGAGTGTCATCTCCATGGTAGCTGTATTGTGCGAGGACTGCTGCAGAGCTTGCCTTCCTCTCTCCAACTCTAGAAACTAGCCGGGCCTGCAAGACCATGCTGGAACTCTACCCCTGGGGAGGAGCATAGCTTGATGCAAACAGGTCACCATTCAGCACAGTATTTGTGGACGGGTTGGAATTAGGGCAAGGTTGGTTCACATGTTTTAGGTATTTCAATGTCAACAGACTCCAGTCCAAATATTCAGTTATATATATTTATATATACATGTATATCTATATATATCCAACAAACACGTAGAAAATTGTATCTCATTTTGAACATTCAGAAATGGTCTCAAATACTGGCCTCATAAGAGCGTTTACAAAAATGTTGCATGTCCTACACTTTGATCAAACCGAAGTTAATTTTATGGTCAATTTTACATATTTTTTTTAGTTGACCATTGCTTTCTGTACAAGAAGATCAACTATTAAGTCCAACTGACCACCATGTAGAATGAACTCACTGTCAGTGCACAGGAAGTTGAAGCACGAGTGCATCAAACCTCTTAGCCAATCTGATCTCTTGAGTGTTTATAGAGGACTCAATGAAAAGATAGTAAAAGCTGAATACATACCAGTACTTTGCACATCTCCACCAATTTCAACTTTCAAAATCTGAAGAGATGCTCCAAAGTTTGGCTGTGGGAGAACAACATATTTAACAGTTATGAAAACAGATAATCCAATTATTATATATATGAAATGAAATCCTTGAAAAATACTTAATAAAAATGTCAGCTTCACTGTCTTCCATTTATGCCATTAGATGGGGAGGAGTGATTAAGTTCCAGTGCCTTTACATCAATTTCCTCCATGACTCATAAGTATGTTGACTTCATTAAACGTAAAATTAGAAATTATATTATAAACATGTAGGTACCATTGGAAAAGTTAACTAAGAGGGTGCATATTTCCCGTCACAACACACAAGTGTGAATATTTCCTGTCACAACATACAAGTGTGAATATTTCCTGTCACAACACACAAGTGTGAAAATGTCCTGTCACAACACACAAGTGTGAATATTTCCTGTCACAACATGCAAGTGTCACAATGTCCTGTCACAACATGCAAGTGTGACAATGTCCTGTCACAACACACAAGTGTGACAATGTCCTGTCACAACACACAAGTGTGACAATGTCCTGTCACAACACACAAGTGTGAATATTTCCTGTCACAACATACAAGTGTGAAAATATCACAAATAAGCTGAAAAGCTCATATGTGCCTTTGAATACCTCATATATATATAAGTGTAATAGAAGTGCATTAACTGATTCACTGCCAAAAGGATAATTTTTTGCCAAACATAACCTTTCATTTCGACAGAATAACGCTATATTGTCATACTAGGGTCATTATGTTATTTGTTCTGTTTCATGGTATCTTCCACAATTTCAATGCTCAGTGAATAGAAATTTACATTGCAATAATCATTCATTTGATCGTGCACCATGTTTGGTCCAAACCTACTTTCTGGTTTGCACTGAATCAGTTAACAATTACTTGCACAAAAAAGAGAATCAACAGATATATCCAACAAGAACTCTGCTGTTGAAGATTGGTAATTAGGACCAAAAATATTGAGTAAAATTATACAATTGAGGCTTATAACAAGATATATTCTCAAAAAATATTAATTTAGGCAGTGTACAGGGAGAGTGGAAAAGACGAAGACTACAATGCTCATAGATTCAAGAAGTGGCAGATAATTTATACAACATCAATAGAGGCAGAAAATCTAGCTTATGATAGAGTTAGTAGTTGCATAACCTTTACAGGATGTCGCAGTCAACCCCAGCATAATTTTGGCTGTTTGTGATTACCTTGTGTTCAGAAGTTTGCCATTGCTTTCTGAACAGCCAGCATTCATACCATTATATTCAAACCAATGCAAGGCAGTCTGCTACGAAATCACCTACAGCTGTATTTCAAACGCTGTATGTGGGATTATGAATTGTGTTCGTAACCACATTGCCATAGCGATGGCTTCCCACAATGCTTAATGACAAAAAGTATAGGAATCTGAAAGAAATCTGCCTTTCCCAGAGGGCACTGTCACTGTTTTTATAGCTTCTTTGAAAGTCACACACTCCCAATATCTCATAGTGATTATTACTGCCACCTCCCATATAAGCTGTCAAGCCATCTGGGACTAACATTTAGGAGATGGAGTCATCTACTCCCTTCTTCACCACCTCATTATTTTGACATCAGAGAAATTATCTATTTTACGAGTTGTCTTGAAATAATCATGTAACCTGGTTCACAAACCGTAACAATGATTACAAAAGCCTAAACCTCACGTAACAAGACTTGTAAATGTAATTACCACAAGCCATGTTGGTAAATGTGTCATATATTACATCGTTTCATCAGTCATTAGTCTCTATGTAATTATCACAAGCCATTTTGGTAAATGTGTCTGATATATTTCATCGTTTCATCAGTCATTAGTCTCTATGTAATTACCACAAGCCATGTTGGTAAATGTGTCTGATATATTTCATTGTTTCATTAGTCATTAGTCTCTATGTAATTATCACAAGCCATGTTGGTAAATGTGACTGATATATTTCATCGTTTCATCAGTCATTAGTCTCTATGTAATTACGACAAGCCATGATGGTAAATGTGTCTCTGATATATTACATCGTTTCATCAGTCATTAGTCTCTATGTAATTACCACAAGCCATGTTGGTAAATGTGTCTGATATATTTCATTGTTTCATTAGTCATTAGTCTCTATGTAATTATCACAAGCCATGTTGGTAAATGTGACTGATATATTTCATCGTTTCATCAGTCATTAGTCTCTATGTAATTATCACAAGCCATGTTGGTAAATGTGACACATATATTTCATCGTTTCATGTCATTAGTCTCTATGTAATTACGACAAGCCATGATGGTAAATGTGTCTCTGATATATTACATCGTTTCATCAGTCATTAGTCTCTATGTAATTACGACAAGCCATGATGGTAAATGTGTCTGATATATTACATCGTTTCATCAGTCTCTATGTAATTACCACAAGCCATGTTGGTAAATGTATCTGATATATTTCATCGTTTCATCAATCATTAGTCTCTATGGCTGTTCTTTTTCCTGTTATGCGTTCTGGCTAAAAAATCCAGTTATTTATCTCTTTGCCTGCCATTTCTTCCTTTGGCCATCAAGTTTGCCAATTATGACTAAGTTTGCATGCTGTTTCCTCATAACTTATCCAACAAAACATATAATTACGTGCCACATTTGTATGTGTATGTGAGATATTTCACCATTTCACCAATCAATTTCAGTTTACATCTGTGTTCTTTCCTATTATGTCATCTGTTTATTATGTCCCTTCGTATGCCACTTTACCTTTTGGCCATTAAGTTTCCCAGCTATAACTAATTTTTCAGGTTGTGTCTCCACACTACAAGCCCAAAGAACTTTTCTTGTATCAATGTTGTGGTGTTGACATGCTTCTTGAAAGCTTGCCTAACTCATCTTTCTATTATTTATTAGTCTCATTTTTATCATGAAGTAAATCTCATCTTACATCAGCACACACACACACCCAAAACACACACTCACACATACATACACCCACCATGTATATATAAATATATATATAACACATTAACATGAGAAATGATACATAATTCTCACTCATTCACTTAGCTGTGACATGAAAGTGACAGTAATCTTTTAACAGTCATGTAATAATTTTCATAGAATAGAAAGAGTTGCAGAAAGAACTATCACACAAGGGTTAACATAACAGTTAGCTGGGATGAAAAAAGCTAAAGCAATACCTAGCAGACCTTGACCGCCAGGATAACAATTACTGACAAGGTCACCAATGAATCAGGTGACCAGCTGTGACCTGAAGTAGGTCATCTTCTGGGGGATAAACCCTAGATAAACCTCTTATGTTTGAAAGGAAACAAAATGACAGGGGGGGGGGGGGGGTGTAAACTGACTGGTAGATAAGAAAGGAGGGAGAGTGCGTTGGGGTTCTAATCCTATGGCAAGATTTCATCATCCTTTCCTCAGCTCACATGATAATATGAACATGCTAAAACTAACAAAAGTTTTACCAAAAATAGGTAGTCCAGAATTTGATCTCGTAAGGGCTGTGGGTAGTTGACCAGCAGTTTGGAGGTGGCCTGAAACAAAATCATGAAATACAACACTATATGTTAAGAGATGAGAACTGCTGTCGCTCTATCCGCATCATTACAAATTTACACACAAGACATATAGTTCTATTCACAAAAATATACATTCCAATCCAATATTTATGGAAAAAAATAAAACTTCAGCCTTGAGGTATATTTTTTGTGAGTTTTGATATTGTTTCTATTCTTTGCTCTCTTTTGAGTTAGTCCTAAACAAGACTGGTTACATTTTCTCCTCATGGCTCTTTGGGTTCACTTGGGCTTATGGGGCTCATGCTGACTGGCATTTTCATTATTGCATTGAATTGGTCCTGATGAGAACCGGTCCTTAGGAGGACCTGCCAGGTTCAGTAGCCTCTCAGTTGTTCATTGCTTTTTTGCGCTTGCTCGCTCGCTTTGAACTCAAGCGTAGTCCATACACACTATTTTTATAGTAATGATGGACTGAATTTTGCGTGTGGGTTAGCTTTCCCTATTAACAGTGTCCCTGGCCACCAGGCGAACCCACTCTGACTTCAGAGGTACTTGTAATTTACAACCCCAAGTCAAGGAAGACAGGTCAACATTTTAGTCGAGCTGTTCAGTGTGGGAGATGAACCGCTAAATTCGGCATCAGCACATCGGATGCTTAAGAACACCTAAGAATAGCTCTTATGGAGATTTGCTTTAGTACTTATAGGTATCTTTCTATGTGACAGAAGTGGTGCTAGTTGTCCAACTATCTAATTTGCCTTTGCACAACATGTGTTGATTTCTCTATCCATTCCCCCATATGAAGTGAAAATTGCCCCTAGTTATTTGAATTTTCTGGTTTTGTTGTATTTCAAATTGCTTGCTTGTGTTCGTTGGCTTGAGCTCCAACGCGAAGTCCTGTATGTCAGATGAAGGCATCCTGTTGTCCAACATCAGTGTGATGTCATACAGGACCTGAGGTTTGCGTGAGTATCCATTGTCATCCCATGTCTGGCTTATTGGTGTGCAGACTGGTGGTTCCTCGCCGTTCAGGCAGACACTCTCCAACTTCGGAGGAGTTTTATTTCAAATGTTCTTTATGTTTATTGACAGGATTTCTGACTGTCTGCCCATCACCATTGTCTTTGTTTGCTCAATGGTTATTTTCATGTCATTATAATATATTTCTCACACTACGAATTGGCTTGATTTAGATAGTGCTGAAGACTCTCTTCATCTTCTGTTATTAACACTATCATCCGCAAATAATAATTCTGAAATGTTATCTTATTCTGTGCTCTCTGCTTGTCTTTGACCAAATGTTTGAAATGCAGGACACAACAGCACTTCAATTCTTTAACAAGATATTTAGAATTTGCTTTTCCTAAAATACATATTATTTCACACACAGCTCGTGATGTCCTGCACCTGATGGGATACAGTGAAATACACCAGGCAATAACATGTGCAATCTATTATTTATATCTTCTTTATTTGATGTTGATTTATTTCTGTAATATGCACTGGGCAAGACACAGTGAAATATATCAGGCAATAAATTATGCAGTCTAATATTTATATCTTCTTTATTTTATGCTGATTTTTTTTTTTAGTATATACTTGATGGGATGTGATACAGAAAAATATACATGGGCACTAAGTTGTCCAATTTATTGTCTGTACCTTCTAATCTGCTTATGTTTATTTCTGTAGTATACACCTGGCGAGATACTGTGAGACTTGCCAGGAAATAAACTGCAATATGTTGTGTGTCGTCCTTCATTATTCAAATTTACAACAGGAAAACATTGCTTTCAATATCCTAATGTCACAAAATTAAGCCAAGAATCAAGAGATTATTTCACCACCTTCAATAAATACAAGACATAAAATATTTTCCAGCCCAGCATCCTAATTACAGTTAGTTAATATATACTTTTCAGGACGTCGCAGTCAACCCTGGCATTTTTTCATGTTTGTGATTTCTTGGCAAGTTTACTTTCAGTAGTTTGCCATTGCATTCTGAACCACCGGCACTCATACCACCTGTATTAAATCCAACGCAAGGTGGTTTGCCTTTGCTTCCAAATCGCCCGCAGAGGAGTTCGAATGCGTTACGAATTTCTTACTAAACCCTTTGGCCACATGGCAAGCCAGCGTTCTAAATAAGAATACAGTGAAGTACAAAATAATCATAACAGAATGCAAGGACAGTAAACATTAATAAACAAACTCACCCCACCTCCGCTGATGCCACCGATACCTTCAAAAGTCCTGCCAAATCCTTTACTATCATCGAACACGATGTTTTCATATTCTGCAGCCGACGCTCTTGTCCAGCCACAAAACGCGATGAAAACCGCAGTAAATGCACACGACAGCTTCATCTTAACCTCCAAATCCTAACCCCCAAAGCCTGTTGATATCTTTCGTGAGTCAACTCTGTTAAGATGTCCCTGGCCTGATATAAAATCTCACAGGACTGTCGCTAGTAAATTCCCAAACTGCCCCGGTTTTCACTTTTATAGCCAGCAAGGACAACACTTGACGCTGGGCGTAAGACCGTTATCCGCTGGCCGTGACCGATTTACCTTGTGACAACTCCTCATGTGATCCTGCTCAACCTTGAACACTTCAAATTTATTCAGACTAGCTTTTAATTATTGTTGTTGTACCTGGAATGACAATAACCCGAGGTTACCTACCGGGTAGAGTCCTACCCCCCTCCCTCCCCCCAAATAACCATTGATCAGGATGTCAGTTTGTCCTATGGCAAATGGAGCCCCTAATAATGTAAGCCCCTCCGTGTTGAAGGTGACAGGATCGAATCCCGGTCGGTAACTACAGCTTTCAATGTGTATATTGTCCAGCGCGTCATCTAGTCTCTACTTTCTTCTCCTCACTTCTATGAGTTCCAAACAATACTATGTGTGTTTATTTATAAACCGCCTTAATAAACCACGTTAATGACCGTTTATTCCAGGCAACGAATATGCATGTGCCTTAGCGATTCTTGCTCTAATATCTCTGTGTCATTTAGAACACGTTAACAAGTCTGAATTATTGTATGTCTTTTCCTCTAAGCTAATACCGGGTACTTTAATAGCGTCGCCCGTATGTTTCCGGGGTGTATCTGGGACGGAAGGAATATAACACTGTTACCTACTATACAAAAAGATACGAAAAAACTTTATTTTCAAAGGGTTAAGAATTGGGCACGCAGGCCCGTCTAACAGTCTGCCCTTCTATCACTCTCTTTCATACATTATTTCGTCCACACATCATTCGAGGATAACAGAGAACAACATCAATATAAAAGATATACATTATAAAGGCTTGGGGAAAATTTTAAATTCAATACTATACTAAATCAGTATTACTGCTATGCATACCGTATGAGGCGACTAAGAAAGGTTAACATAAGACTGGTACTTCATACTGTAGAAAACTTCAGCTGCAAAGTCCAAGCACAACATAGGGCTTAGCAGAAATGGGCTGTAGGAGGGTGCTTCATTGGGAGACGACAGGCAGACGAGCGAGACGATCTTAATTGTTTGGCATTGATCTCCTGGATACAGAGATGGGAGGATAGATTGGATGATAATTTGTCCGGTGGGTGGGTAGTTGAGTGGAAGCTCCGTGGCGAAGTGGCCAAGCCGTTTGACTCGGGCTCCGAAGGTTGTGGGTTCGATCCCGGGCCGCGTCCTTCGGTTCACGAGTGAAATTTTTCGGAGACTCCTGTGGATCGTCGCTAGAGCTGCGGAGTTCGTGTTTTGTGCGACGCTTTCCGCGCTGCGGAAAGAGACCGAGACCAAAAAACCCGATCGACTTTTAAGCGACCATTTTTTGTTAGGTGGTTGAGTGGGTGGATGGATGGGTGGGTGGGCGAGTAGGAGGGTGAATGGATGGATAGATAGATGGATTGATGGGTGGATGGATGGACTGATGGGTGGATGGATGGGTGAATGGATGTTTAGGTGGGTGAATGAATGGGTGGGTGGATTGATAGGTGGATGGCTGGGTGGATAGATGGGTAGGTGGGAGAATGGATGGATTGATGGGTGGATGGATGGATGGGTGGATGAATGGGTAGGTGGGTGAATAGATGGATAGATAAATTGATGGATAGATAAATTGATGGGTGGATGGATGGGCAGGTGGGTGATTGGATGAATGGATATATGGATGGGTGGATATTGTTAGGTAGGTGGATGGAAGGAGCTTAGACGGGGAAAACTAGAACACATTGCAACAACTGAATAAAAACAAAACAATGGATAAGGATTTCAGGAAATCAACGAAAGAAGCTTTTTGACATGGAAAACATATCAGCAGATACATTGATGCATTGTGCTTGGTGGGGGGGGGGGGGGGAGGAGGATAGATGTGGAGAAGCATTATCGCCTACGCCAGTCGGCAAGGCATTTTCTGATGATGATGATGACGATGATGATGATGATGATTATGATGATTATGATGATGATGATGTGTTCGAAACAGCTCTTAGATGCAGGCGATTTTGGCAGCAGGCTGTCTTGCGTTGGTTTTTGTTTTCGGTCGTTCAGAAAGCAATGGCAAACTACTGAACCTAAACTTGCCAAGAGATCACATCAGCATAAAAATGCTGGCGTTGACTGCGACGTCCTGTAAAGGATATGCAACTAACTAATATAAATATTTCATAATAATCATAAAATGTATGATACATAATTCTCTCTCATTCAGTTAGCTGTGATATGGAAGCAACAGTAACCTTTTAACAATAATTTAATTATTTTCATTGAATAGAATGAGTGGCAGAAAGAACTATCAGAAACGCATTAAAAAAAAAAACAGTTAGCTGGAATGAAGGGAGTTAACGTAATACCTAACAGACCCTGACCTCCAGAATAACAGATATCGGCAAGGTCACCAACGAATGAGGTGACCATTTGTGTACTGTCGCGGGTCATTTACCGATGGACAATAGTGTGCGGTAACCGTGCTTAAGCCTCCATATTTGAAAGGAGACTAAAAGACCGGAGATGTGAAATGGCTGGAGGGTAAGACAAAAAAAGGGGGAAGGGGGAAGCACGGATATGGGTTCTAATTCTATGGCGGTATTTCATCATCCTTTTAGAAGGAAAGTTAGGGGGACTGCTAGGAAGATGATGAAACGAACGAACGAACGACCAAACTTTATTTTCAAAGGGTTACGAATTGGGCACACATTCGGCTTTTCTTGCATTCGGCTTTTCTTACATTCGGCTTTTCCAACAACTCATCTTGCATACATCAATTATCTATTGTGCATGTTAGATTTAAAAAAAAAACAAACAGTGTCGAATGAATGCCGTGAATATAAACAAAACAATTCATGTTACTTTGTTATGAGACAGGCAGACAGGAAGGCATGCACGTACGCACGGGCTCTTGCGAACACAAACAGATACTCAGACATGTATAAACACATATATGCTAAACTACATACATTATTTACATAAACTCAAACAGTTATTCACCCACCCAGTACCTCACAAACACACTCATACAAATACACTAATAGTCATGTAACCGCGGGAGTTTAATGCACCTGCGCTAAAACTTCCTGTGTGTCGATGACGGGATAGCGGGTTCATTCCATACACAGGTCAGTTAGACTTCAACATTGGTTTATCTTTCAGAAAGCAATGACAAACTCATCAACATCCTGTGCCATGCCGATAAGCGATACTTCGCCATCTTATACGATGACCAGAGTCGAGAATCAGCTGTGCTTTTGTCTCTACCATATCACGTGGCCAAGCCATCTAGGTATTTACTTCTCTGCCTTCCCCTGTTCTTTTCCCCTCAATCTTGCCAGTTGTCACCAAGTTCTCCAATTTATTTCTCCTCATACTGTGTTCAAAGATTGTGACTGTCTACATCTAATGCCTCTAATCAGTTTACGGTTTTCATCTGTTTCTTGTAGGACTTTGTCATCGATTGTTCTGTCTATCCATGGTATTGTTTGTATTTTCCTCAGAAACTACATTTCCACAGCCATCAGATGTTTTTTCAGCTTGTCTGCTCATTGTCCACGCTTCACATCCATACAAATGTGCAAGCTCTATGTAGCACCTTGACACTCTTTTTTTCAAAATGACAAACTAGTGAAAGTAAAATTGTCTATTAAATCAACATAAGGCTGAAGTTGATAGCCAACTCCTGCAAACAACAATCAACATTTATGAAGAAGATGATACAGAAGAGGAATGAACAGCCCCTTCCACGCCCTCTCCATATTATTCATCTCTGTCGCAGATTCTCTTCTCCGTGTATTTCAGGTCTCATTCTGTTGTATTTGGCCTATTGGTCCCAGTAATGGACTTTCTAATTATACTGTTAGTTATAAAAATTGGGAGCAGAACTCCTTGTTCTGGTTTTCAAATAAGTGCCGGTGGTTCAGAAAACAATGGCAAGCTACACAACATAATCTTGCCAGTAAATCACAAACAGCGAAAAATCCCGCGGTTGACTGCGACATCCTGTAAAGGACATGCAACAAACTTTTTATAGAGATAGCTGTCACACCGACTAACTCGCTTTCTTTCATTGAAAACCCCCCGTGTTGGTCCACAACAGCTTAGTCATCATATTCGCTACTAACCTCTATATTTATAGGTAACAATACTATCCAATATGCGGTGGACGCACCTCATGGCAGCACAGGCTCCTGTATCTCTCTCTCTCTCTCTCTCTCTCTCTCTCTCTCTCTCTCTCTCTCTCTCTCTCTCTCTCTCTCTCTCTCTCTTTCTCTCTCTCTCTCTTTCTTTCTCTCTCTCTCTCTCTCTCTTTCTCTCTCTCTCTCTCTCTCTCTTTCTCTCTCTCTCTTTCTCTCTCTCTCTCTCTCTCTCTCTCTCTCTTTCTCTCTCTCTCTCTCTCTTTCTCTCTCTCTCTCTCTCTCTCTCTCTCTCTCTCTCTCTCTCTTTCTCTCTCTCTCTCTCTCTCTCTCTCTCTCTCTCTCTCTCTCTCCCTCGAACGTAGATAATGCTTCTCCACAATCTATCATCCATCACAATATATAAGTTTATCTGCTGATACTTTTTCATATCAAGAAGCTTCTTCCGCTGGCTTCCTGACCTCTATCTCCAATGTGTTTTCTCCAGGTGTTAAAATATGTTCTTGTTTAACTCTTCTAACTTATCCTTCCATCCTTAGATCTATTGAGAAAATTATACATCTGTCCGCCCATCACCCTAATCATGAGATCAAGGTCAAATAGTGTGTGTGCGTGCGCGTGCGTGCGTGCGTGCGCGTGCGTGCGTGCGTGCGTGTGTGTGTGTTTGTGTGTGTGTGTGTGTGTGTGTGTGTGTGTGTGTGTGTGAGGTTTTGTGGGTGAAGCATTCAATCGTTTCACTCGTTCACTTGGTACAATTTACCCTTAGGAATGTTGCCATGACACTCAATTACCCATTGTACCCAACATCCTCCCACCCCGTCCCCCTCCACACCTGCGCCTCCGCCTGACCTTGTCACCTCATTCCTCGGGTTATTGAATTGTGATAAGCGGTAAGTAAATATAAAATAACACATTTTTGGCTGAGATAAGACTGACAACCTACGTACCTACCTATCTACGTACGTACGTACCTACCGGTTTACCTACCTACCTATCTACATACCTACACACCAACCTAATACCTACCTACCTACCTACTTACCTACCTACCTACCTACCTACCTACATACGTACCTACCTACCAGCAAAATTATTTACCGACCTATCTACAAGCCTGCCTTTCTACCCAGGAGTCTTCGTGGCGAAGTGGTCAAGCCGTTTAACTCGGGCTCCGAAGGTTGTGGGTTCGATTCCGGGCCGCGTCCTTCGGATGACGAGTTAAATTTTTCGGAGACTCTTGTGAGTCGTCGCTAGAGCTACGGAGTTCGTGCTTTGTGCGACTCTTTCCGAGCTGCGGAAAGAGACCGAGCCATATGGGATAAAACCCGGTGCAATGAAGTTCACCCTGTGGACTTTTAAGCGACTTTTTAAAGTTAAGCCTAGCTACCCACATAACTACCTAACTATTATTTACCTTCCTAACTACCTACATACCAATTTACTCATTATATTCACGCAATATGGATAGAGAATTAGACTCTATGATTGGCTGGATCAGCACCGCTTATTATTGCTGCACAATAAGGCAAATATTGGGTGCTCGCAATACAACCTTAGCGTGTGCCGGTGCAAGTCTATTTTTGACCGATGTATTGCCGAGTATACATCCGGTTGTTCTTGTTTGGAAATCTTATGTACATCCCAAGAGAATACGGATCCCTTTATTTTGTGTCCATTCCGGTTGTTTACAGTGCCAAACAGTTTCAGCGCCAAACCAATCGTAGGTTTAAACAAAAATAGATGGCGGGAAATGGGAAGTGTCACAATTATGACTTAAAAGTTTTTAATGTGGTAGCAGACATATTATATTATATATCAAATTACAGGGGGTTACACAAGGAAAACTAATGTAAATAAGCCCATGGCAGATGAGGGGAGTCGCATAAGACGATTAATCATCCAATGTCACTTACTCAATACCCAGGCCACAACCAGTTACTAAGAGATCTAGATGGTCGAATCATCAGAAACGTAGTCTCTATTCCATGAGAATGGCCGCCGTAGTCTTCAGTACTGCTAGGCCAGGTTTGCCTTTACAAATAGTCTGCTCTTAGTAAACTGCATATTCTTTACAGTATGTTGCAATCAACTTCAGCATTCTTTGGCTGTTTGTGATTCAATACAATGTTTTTCCGTAGTGAATTTGAATAACGAAGACACAAACAATAGATTGCACGATTTATTGCCTGGCATATTTCGCTGCATCTCGTCAGGTACATACTGCAGAAATCACACAACTTACGTGAAATTAACTAGATAAATCCTTCAAGTTGAAATATACACAATTTCGCACAGTAATGTCACTTATCTACCACGGTAATTTTAAGCTGACTAACATGTCTTTCTGTTTACACAATTCTGGCTTGCGTTGATAGATCATAATTGCTTCTGCAAATTTTAACAAGCGAGTATTTTGTGTTCTAAACAACACGCGAAAAGCAGTGTCTCTGTCAAAGTTTATGTTCAGTACTTTGCCATTGCTTTCTGAACAACTTGCACTCATACCATTATACGTAACCAACGCAAGGCGGTCTGCTTGCAAATCGCCCGGAGCTGTGTTTCGAACGTGGTATGCGGGATTACGATCACCTTAGCTCTCACGAAGACTCACATTACACATATATATCCATTGGGGAACCATTTGAGACGACTAAGACAGTTCATAAATATACACACATGTATTGTTTGCCGCGCATAGAATTAGAAGACAGAGCTAGAGATTAGAGGACACACTAGACAACATACAAACTGAAAGCTATAGTTACCCACCAGAGTTTGAAACTGTAACCACCAAATGACGACGGAGCCTCGCTTAAATAAATGCTCGTCATTATACTGGACACATCATTACGGTCTGCTGTGTGTGTATGTTTGTTATTTCACCTATGCTGATTTTATTTAAAATTCTGAGACTGGTGCTATTTTCAATGGTTTGATACAAATTATGTCCATATTGCATAGTTGTTGGTTCATGGGTACATATTTTTAGCGGTGTCAAGTTAATCATGAGTCGAAGTACACATGTTCCTGAAGGGAGGCGTTGTGTCATTTAAAGGTGACAATTTCAAATTCCGATCGGCAACTATAGCTTTCAATTTATTATGTTATTTATTACATCCTCTAATACCTACTTCTTTCTTCTACTTCTATGAGTGCTAAACAATATAGTTTTGTTTATTTATAACTCACTAAGACTCGGTACGACATATGGTTTCATGATTGACTGCAAACACATGATGGATAATACAAGTCCACCTGGTAGAGCCACCGCTTCGGGTAAGAAACATGGTCTGTCCCAGAGGGAATGCTTGGCGTGGACCCACCAGTCCATTAGAAACATGGTCTGTCCCAGAGGGAATGCCTGGCGTGGACCCACCAGTCCATTAGAAACATGGTCTGTCCCAGAGGGAATGCCTGGCGTGGACCCACCAGTCTATTAGGCATCCAATGTTCATGAAAGCCTTCACAGAAGCCATTCAGCCCTTGCCATATGGGTTCCCCTTAAAATTGGGGGTTGCGAAGGTAGCCTTTGGCAAGATGAAAAACATACTGACCAATAAAAATATATCAACTGAAACAAGATAAAGAGTGTTGAAGTGCTACATAGAGCCTGTGAAGCGTGGACAATGATCAGACAAGCTGAAAAACATCTGATGGCTGTGGAAATGTGGTTTTTTCAGAAAAATGCAAAGAACACCATGGATAGACAGAATAATCTATGAACAAGTCCTTCAAGAAACAAATGAACACCGTATCGAAACTGATTAGAGACATTAGACGTAGACAGTCAAAATTTTTGGGGCATATTATGAGAAGAAATGAATTGGAGAACTTGGTGACAAGATCGAAGGGAACAGACCAAGGGGAAGACCGAGAAGTAAATACCTGGAAGGCTTGGCCATGTGGCATGGTCGAGACAGAAACACTGAGCTAGCTGATCCACGACTCTGGTGATCGAGTGAGATGGCTAAACATGAACGCCCACACTTATCGGCATGTCACATGATGGATGATGGATGGGTGGTAACCCACGACTGTGGGTGGAATGATGCGTTTCAGAGCGTTTACTACTAGCGCAGTGGTTCTCAACCTTTTTTAGCCCGTGCCCCACTTCACAATATTTTCAGAACGTCATCCACCACCGCCCCCCTTTTTTCGTATTTCCTCCCTAAAAATCCCCTCCCCGCCCCTACACAGTATACGTAATAATGGGAGCTAAATTTAATAGCACATACTAAAACAAGTCTAGACGTCTAAATAAAGCGTGATTTGCGGGTCTTCTTACGTTATAACATGAATTTCAGATGGGTGAGACGTACAGAATCGTAAAGTATGAAGGGAAAAACAATATCAAGTAATCGGTTCTTATATTAACGCGATCTTGAAATAATCTTATCCCCCCCCCCCCCTGGCAACCCTAAAATTCACCCCCGGGTGGGGGGGGGGGAATTTCCGACCGGTTGAGAACCACTGTACTAGCCGATGGGTTTTGAACACCACATTTCTGAGTTGCAATTGCTCGGAGATCCCCTGTCAGTTTAACTCAGGTTCCTTGAGGGATCACATGTCCACGGTTCCCTAGGGGTATGACTGAGGTCTCACGTGTGCTTCTGTTAGAATGGCAGCAGGAGTGCACTTACAAGACAAACCACTCTTGTCTTGACGGGTAGCTGTCCCTCCCCGTGATAAGTCAATGGTGGCCCAGAAGCCCATCCACAGCAAACTTAACGTCCTCATATGGTGTCTACTCTCTCTTGTGTCTATTTGTATACCCAACCACATATTTAATCAATCAATCAATCAATCAATCAATCAATCAATCAATCAATCAATCAGTCATTCAATCTATCAATCAACTTGTCTTACTTCCTATCCAAACACTCACCTATCAACCTATCCGCCCATTCTTCAAAATCCACCCATCCACCCACCCACCCATTCATCCACTCATCCATCCATTCACCCATCCGCCTGTTTGCCTGTTCATTAATCTGTCTAATCCTCTGTCTGTCGGCTGGTCGATCTACCTAGTACCTGTCTACCTACCTACCAACCTGCCTACTTACTCACCTACCTGATTGCCTGCCTACCTGTATGTATGTATACCTGTTTGTGTATGTATGCCCGCCCACCTGCTACCCCCAATCTCTCCCATCAAACTTGGTGCTACCATCCTGCCCTCGGGGAGTCAACCATCCATACCATGGCCACTCTGCTGGGTAAACATTCTGTAGCACACATTGTGAGTCGACCACAAAGTCAACAGTCGATCTGCCTGACTACACGACCGGCTGCCTGTCGTGTGACGGACTGCCTTTCTGTCTGTGTGACGGACTGCCTTTCTGTCTGTGTGACGGACTGCCTATCTGTCTGTGTGAGGAGCAGCCTTTCTGTCTGTGTGACGGACTGCCTATCTGTCTGTGTGAGGGGTAGCCTTTCTGTCTGTGTGAGGAGCAGCCTTTCTGTCTGTGTGACAGACTGCCTATCTGTCTGTGTGAGGAGCAGATTTTCTGTCTGTGTGACGGACTGCCTATCTGTCTGTGTGACGGACTGCCTATCTGTCTGTGTGAGGAGCAGCCTTTCTGTCTGTGTGACGGACTGCCTTTCTGTCTGTGTGACAGACTGCCTATCTGTCTGTGTGAGGAGCAGCCTTTCTGTCTGTGTGACGGACTGCCTTTCTGTCTGTGTGACGGACTGCCTATCTGTCTGTGTGACGGACTGCCTATCTGTCTGTGTGACGGACTGCCTTTCTGTCTGTGTGACGGACTGCCTTTCTGTCTGTGTGACGGACTGCCTTTCTGTCTGTGTGACGGACTGCCTTTCTGTCTGTGTGACGGACTGCCTTTCTGTCTGTGTGACGGACTGCCTATCTGTCTGTGTGAGGAGCAGCCTTTCTGTCTGTGTGACGGACTGCCTATCTGTCTGTGTGACGGACTGCCTTTCTGTCTGTGTGACGGACTGCCTATCTGTCTGTGTGAGGAGCAGCCTTTCTGTCTGTGTGACGGACTGCCTTTCTGTCTGTGTGACGGACTGCCTATCTGTCTGTGTGAGGAGCAGCCTTTCTGTCTGTGTGACGGACTGCCTATCTGTCTGTGTGAGGGGCTGCCTTTCTGTCTGTGTGACGGACTGCCTTTCTGTCTGTGTGACGGACTGCCTATCTGTCTGTGTGAGGGGCTGCCTTTCTGTCTGTGTGACGGACTGCCTTTCTGTCTGTGTGACGGACTGCCTATCTGTCTGTGTGAGGAGCAGCCTTTCTGTCTGTGTGACGGACTGCCTTTCTGTCTGTGTGACGGACTGCCTATCTGTCTGTGTGAGGAGCAGCCTTTCTGTCTGTGTGACGGACTGCCTATCTGTCTGTGTGAGGAGCAGCCTTTCTGTCTGTGTGACGGACTGCCTTTCTGTCTGTGTGACGGACTGCCTATCTGTCTGTGTGAGGAGCAGCCTTTCTGTCTGTGTGACGGACTGCCTATCTGTCTGTGTGAGGAGCAGCCTTTCTGTCTGTGTGACGGACTGCCTTTCTGTCTGTGTGACGGACTGCCTATCTGTCTGTGTGAGGAGCAGCCTTTCTGTCTGTGTGACGGACTGCCTATCTGTCTGTGTGAGGAGCAGCCTTTCTGTCTGTGTGACGGACTGCCTTTCTGTCTGTGTGACGGACTGCCTATCTGTCTGTGTGAGGAGCAGCCTTTCTGTCTGTGTGACGGACTGCCTATCTGTCTGTGTGAGGAGCAGCCTTTCTGTCTGTGTGAGGAGCAGCCTTTCTGTCTGTGTGACGGACTGCCTTTCTGTCTGTGTGACGGACTGCCTATCTGTCTGTGTGAGGAGCAGCCTTTCTGTCTGTGTGACGGACTGCCTTTCTGTCTGTGTGACGGACTGCCTATCTGTCTGTGTGAGGAGCAGCCTTTCTGTCTGTGTGACGGACTGCCTATCTGTCTGTGTGAGGGGCTGCCTTTCTGTCTGTGTGACGGACTGCCTTTCTGTCTGTGTGACGGACTGCCTATCTGTCTGTGTGAGGAGCAGCCTTTCTGTCTGTGTGAGGAGCAGCCTTTCTGTCTGTGTGACGGACTGCCTTTCTGTCTGTGTGACGGACTGCCTATCTGTCTGTGTGAGGAGCAGCCTTTCTGTCTGTGTGACGGACTGCCTATCTGTCTGTGTGAGGAGCAGCCTTTCTGTCTGTGTGACGGACTGACTTTCTGTCTGTGTGACGGACTGCCTATCTGTCTGTGTGAGGAGCAGCCTTTCTGTTTGTGTGACGGACTGCCTATCTGTCTGTGTGAGGAGCAGCCTTTCTGTCTGTGTGACGGACTGCCTTTCTGTCTGTGTGACGGACTGCCTTTCTGTCTGTGTGACGGACAGCCGTTCTGTCTGTGTGAGGGGTAGCCTTTCTGTCTGTGTGACGGACTGCCTATCTGTCTGTGTGAGGGACTGCCTTTCTCTCTGTGTGACGGACAGCCGTTCTGTCTGTGTGAGGGGTAGCCTTTCTGTCTGTGTGACGGATTGCCTTTCTGTCTGTGTGAGGGACTGCCTTTCTGTCTGTGTGACGGACAGCCGTTCTGTCTGTGTGACGGACTGCCCTTCAGTCTTCTTGGCGGACTTACTTTCTGTCTGTGTGACTGACTGTCTTTCTATCTGTGCGACGGACTGCCTTTCTGTGTGACGGACTGCCTGTCTGTCTATGTGACGGGCTACCTTTCTGTCTGTGTGACGGACTGCCCTTCTGTCTGTTGACGGACTGACTTTCTGTCTGTGTGGCAGACTCCCCTTTTGTCTGTATATCGCCAATTTCTCTTCCCGGTTCAACTCTAAAACATTGACATTGTTTGTATGAAAACTACTCACGTGACAAATAGTCACAAGATATACACACGTGACCCGGCCTGGTCGGTGTGTACAGTCCCATGTCAGCGGATTTCAACTTTTTAGAGTCCATGCGCCCACTGACAAAGTACATTCTTTGTGTGGCTCGCCATTGGGAAAAGGCTCAGAGGCGATATATAAATATGTGTCTAATGTACCCTGAGTTGTTTAACAGGGTTGTTTACGCGCCCTCCCCCCTACCCACTATCGGCTGGGGAAGTTTTAGGTCTTCACATATTGTAAACCACTACATACGAGGTGAGATGGCCAGATCCCCTCTTCGTCGCCCAGATAATTCACAACATAATTGTAAAATTGTCCGGCACTTATTGCTTTATGTGGTAAGGTTGACATCAGAGCCGTAGTGGCTGGACAAAATAACTCTGCCTTTGCTGGAGGTTGAACCTCTGACCACTATCTTGGTAGGCTAGCACACTAACCTCTGTGTCACCGAATCTCCTCATCTATGGGAATGTAACACATCAAGCGTGAATTAACTCTCTCGTTGCTTCACGCGTCAGTTAACTCTCACATCGCTGTAAGCAATTAAAAGCCTTAAACCTTGTGTAAAGACCAGCTGAAAGCGCCTTTTAATTGTAGGAGACAGGCCATAAGTTAAACAAGTGCAACCGTCCATGACCGCTGCCCTGTCGCCCGTTGTGAACCATATAACGGCGTCGACATCTAAATTATTTTCACTATCAAAACTTACGAATGGCATATATAGTAACAGTCCTGTTTTGTACACATCCTCAGTGGCACCTTATCGCCTTAACGGACGATAATTTGTTACATTGTGCTTATACCCTCCCAATTGTGCTCCTCGGCTTGTAGCCGTTGGCACAATGTGGGGTGCCGGGTTTGGTGAGCGCCGCCCAACATTCGGCGCCAACAAAAAAGAAGTAGTACCGTTTACTGTCATACGGTAGCTCAGTCACATCAAACTATGACCTCCTTCACACCGATCCGATATAAGGAATCAGAAATGTCCACCTAGTTCCACCTGCTTTCTCCTCAGCCGTGGCTAAAGGCTAAAACAGAGGTGGTCCCAAAATTATAGTTCTAGCCTTGTGCTAGAAATATATACTGACCTTTGTTATGTTGTTTGTCCATCAAGAATGATGAGACCATTCATTTAATCCAGTGTGGGGTTGAAAGTATGGAGCCGTGAGTTCTAAGATGGCTGATAAGGCCTTTTAGGCTCGAAATGTTCTTTGACAATGTGGGCAAAGAATGCTTGACGTTCCAGGAGAAGGATCTCTGGTTTTTCTGTCCAGCCTATTCTTTACAGCTCTTGCAGTCCTGGTTGCTTCACAAGTGACCGTACCCTTATGTAATGATGCACGCCACGAATTACGGTCTTTAGCAGCAGTCTCCCAGGTGTCAAGATGAATTTCAAAAGCTTTCAGTGAGATTTTCAGTGTCTTTAAAACGTTTCCTCTGGCCGTCTTGGGAGCGTTTACCATAACGCAGCTCGCCGTAAAACAATCGTTTAGGGAGCCTGTAATCTGACATACGAGTTAAGTGGTTAGCCCAGCGAATCTGATTCTTCATTAGTAGGATGTGGTTACTGGGTATGGACGCTCTTTCTAGAACTTCAGTATCTGGGATCTTGTCTTGCCATTTAATCTTCAATAGCTTTGTTATAGAACCGGAAGGCATTACTACTGAATGCTTATGAACAAACGATGTCATTGGAATTGCATGTGAAATAAATTCACAGGTGTTCACACTCATAGAAGTAAAGGTGTCAATTTGGCCTTGCGTTCCTGTACACTTGTTTGGTCAGCGAGACTGTTGTCATTTGAAGACGGCAGGTTTGAATTCCTATGTGTCAGTAGATTTCAATAGATATTTTGTTAAAAGATTTCTCTGATCTCTACTTATATCCAATACTTCAATGAGTGTCGGTTAAAAGTGTAAATGAGTCTCCGTGGCGAAGTGGTCAAGCCGTCTGAATCGGGCCCCGAAGGTTGTGGGTTCAATTCCAGGTCGCGTCCTTCGGTGCACGAGTGCATATTTTCGGAGACTCCCGAGAGTCGTCGCTGGATCTACGGAGTTCGTGCTTTGTGCGACGCTTTCTGCGCTGCGGAAAGAGACTGAGCCATATGGGATAAACCCGGTGCAATGAATTTGACCCTGTCGTCTTTTAAGCGACTTTTTAAAAAATATACGCATAAACAGATAAAGTAGCTATTTGTTTACAGCATAAAACAACATAAAATCAGCTTCTTTCTCTTTCTTCTTCTTCTTCTTCTTCTTCTTCTTCTTCTTCTTCTTCTTCTTCTTCTTCTTCTTCTTCTTCTTCTTCTTCTTCTTCTGCTTCTTCTTTCATTCGCTTGAATTTATTGTCTACATCTGCAATGATGTCTTTTGTACACACTTCACTGTCTTTTTTCGTTCATTCAGAGGTCCATACAGTTTATCGCCCATTGTTGTTTCTCTGGGCCAGAAGGTTTGCCTAGGTGTGTAGTATTCGGGGCAGTATTGCATTTGCCAATCTTGAATTCTATATACACGTGGGTGCGTATTTGCTTGAGTCCCATTCTGAGGCGCAGTATAATGATTTGTCCATGTCTGTCCGTAAAGTGGTAATCGTCGGTGGCTTTCTGATTAATGTGACCATTCTTTTTCTTTTGGTAAATGAGCGCCTGAACATGGCGCATCGGTTCAGCACTCGTGGTTTCAAAGCGCCACAACGCACAAGCTGTAAACCGTTGTCCTACTTTGTAACTGTTGTTACTACGCATCAAGTGTGTCCACTGCTGGAGACAAAACAATCTGCGGCGCTGTCTAATCTAAGCGTATGATCTTACCCTGGGCTAGCGCGACCTTCGCTTCTTCGTACTAATTATTTGATTATTAAACTACTATCACTGATTTGCACTCACATCTGGGTAAAGGTTAAATTACTAGCTCTGATTTGTACTCACATCTGGGCAAAGAAGTAATAACAGGAAAGGGGCAGATTTTCAATAAAATCCAACTTGCAGAAACAAAACTTTTTTTTTTTAAACCTTCGCGTGTTTTAAACCAAAGCTTAGCTGCGTCTAAGCTCATGCTTGCTGTACTAACTGTGACATTAGATTTAAACTCAGCCCTGACTAGACTGACCGGGAGGTGAGGATCTAAGCTCATGATTGCTCTACTAACTGTGACATTAGATTTAAACTCAGCCCTGACTAGACTGATCGGGAGGTGAGGATCTAAGCTCATGATTGCTCTACTAACTGTGACATTAGATTTAAACTCAGCCCTGACTAGACTGATCGGGAGGTGAGGGTCTAAGCTCATGATTGCTCTACTAACTGTGACATTAGATTTAAACTCAGCCCTGACTAGACTGATCGGGAGGTGAGGGTCTAAGCTCATGATTGCTCTACTAACTGTGACATTAGATTTAAACTCAGCCCTGACTAGACTGACCGGGAGGTGAGGAACTAAGCTCATGATTGCTCTACTAACTGTGACATTAGATTTAAACTCAGCCCTGACTAGACTGACCGGGAGGTGAGGATCTAAGCTCATGATTGCTCTACTAACTGTGACATTAGATTTAAACTCAGCCCTGACTAGACTGATCGGGAGGTGAGGATCTAAGCTCATGATTGCTCTACTAACTGTGACATTAGATTTAAACTCAGCCCTGACTAGACTGATCGGGAGGTGAGGAACTAAGCTCATGATTGCTCTACTAACTGGCGTGGTGGGGGGGGGGGGCGGATTTACATTTAAGTTCATTCCTGCTCCTACTACCTAAGAATTTGATTTAAACTCACGTGTCCAGCTATTAAATGGGAATTAAGATCTAAAGTAACGCTTTCTTCTTCTTCTTCTTCGTTCATCCGGAGTTTTTTTTTTCGGATGTGATTGCGTTGTGCCTGTTTACAGCAGAGCTGCGTTCTTGCGCCGTTAGGCCGACACATCCGACTTCTGCGGGCATTTGTTGACCGGGTTAACCTTCCCGGGGGTTTCTTAGGACGTTTGACTCTAACTGTTGTGGTGTTATCCCCCATCCCAGCTGGTCCATATAGAACAGCCAAAGATCCTGATCAGCCCTCAAGGGAAGGCAGGGGCAGACCATGGGCATTCCCCGCCATCCAAGGAGGCTTCCATACTTGCAGAGCCGATACATAGCGCTCTGGTACTGGGCTCACCCAAGGAATCGTCACGTCCTGCACATGGCTGCTTAGCCTCACTTCCGTATATTGGGCCTTCCGTTCACCATAGGCTGTTTCTTCCGGAAACCAGAAGTATGCAGTCTGCAGATGACATCCACACAGTGAGCTTTCGATTCGGACTTTCCACGTAATGGATTTGCTATCCAAGCAATATTCCATTTCATGCCACTAGGACACTTTTCCACCTTTTATGAAGCCCACACAATGGGCTTTTGATTCGGACTTTCCACGTAATGGATTTGCTATCCAAGCAATATTCCATTTCGTGCCACTAGGACACTTTTCCACCTTTTATGAAGCCCACACAGCGAGCTTTCGATTTGGACTTTCCACATAATGGATTTGCTATCCAAGCAATATTCCATTTCATGCCCCTGGGTCTTCATGCACCTTTAAATGTCAACCTGTATGTAGTTAAAGTAAGCTGCGGTCAACTTGAGCTTGTTGATATCTCCATAGAGCTTGTCCTCAAATGAAGCAGGTGTGGGCCAAAATATCTTTCTCTGTTCTGCATACGTTGGGCAATCCTGCAGCAAATGTTTTGCTGTCATTTTTCCAGTTCTACAATTACATTCATCAGTATCTCCTATCTTTAGTTTATTGAACAAGTGGTATTTCAGCCTGTTATGTCCTGTGCGGAGTCTGAAGATTGCTACTTGTTCTCTTCGGTCGAGTTTGTAATATGCATCATCCTTCTGATGGCCTGGATGCTCAGATTCCCATTTGGTTCTATAAGTGCTTTTTATCAACCTCTTTGCCTCATTATAGGTTATGTCTATGTCAGGCTGTGGTAGTCGTCCGCCCTCTTTTGCCAGTCTGTCAGCCTCTTCGTTTCCAGGTATACTGCAATGTGATGGGATCCACTGTATTACAACTTTTTTGGATTTCTGGCATAGACCATGGAGTGCTGCTCTTAGGTCAGTTAGTTCTGTGCTGTTATTGCTCTTGAGTATTGAGACAGCTGACTTTGCATCTGTGAAGATAGCTATTTGCTTCTCTTTATTTTCCTCCATCAGGAGCATTTCTGCTGCAGTTTTCAAAGCCTCTACCTCCGCTTTGAAGTTACTTGAAAATTTTCCAGTTGCCATTGAATGTGTTTTTTTCACTCCATTTTTTAAATTTAGGAGAATTCCTCCTCCTCCATTCTCTATTGAATTTTTGGCTGATCCATCTGTATATGCATGGGTCCAATTCCTGCTTGGGTAATGTTCTTTTATGTAGTTTAGGGTTATTTCTCTTCTTTCGGTTTCATGCTGAGTGTTCTTTTTCTCAATACCAGGAATGTTTTCTATCATCTCAGGCAGTTGCTGCTGTCTCCAAGCTGGGAAGTTGTGTGCATTGTGTATGGGCTTGACTGTTGATATGTTAAGTATAGGATCTGCCCTAATCCTTCGTTTTGGAGTTTCTACAAAGTTGCTACGCTTCAGTCTTCCCTTTCCAAAACCATTAAATCTGTTGTACATAGGGTGGTCTGTCAATCTTCTAAATTTTTCTGCTTGTTGCTGGGCTTTGCTATCTCTTCTATCCTGCATTGGTTGTAAACAAGTGATCTTTTCTAGTTCATTAATAGGCGTTGTCTTCAGGCTTCCAGTTATGATTCGCATTCCTTGGTTTTGGACTCTACTTATTTTGTTAAAGTTTGACTTAGCTGCTGTTGCCCAAGCTGCAATGCCATATTCCAGTACTGGCCTCACCCGTCCAGTATATAGCTTCTTGAGAACTTTCTCATCTGCTCCCCACGTTGTACCAGCAAGCTTTTTCATGATTGCCATTCTCTGCCTTGCTCTTGTTCGATTTTTCTCAACCTGTGTCTTCCATGTTAGGCGACGATCAAAGGTGACTCCTAGATAGTTTGGATTTTCTTCATGGCGCAATATTTTTCCATTCAATACCAGCTTAGGTTGCTGAGTTTTATTTGAGAGGGAGAACACTGTGCATGTTGTTTTCTCCTCACTTATCTTCACTAGCCATGATTTTGACCAGTCCTCTAGCGCTAATAAGGCTTGGTGTATTCTGCTGTTAGCTGTACTAATATATTCTTCAGATGTCCATATGGCTAGGTCATCTGCAAAGGAGGATGTGTGTACTCTGGCTGGAAAATTTTCTGTGATGTCATTTATATATGCTAGGAATAATGTTGTTGAAAGAACTCCTCCTTGGGGGACACCTTGCTCCAGCAGCATCATTTTGCTTGTTTGTCCTTGTACTTTTGTCCTGGCAGTTCTGTTCTCAAGGTAGTGGCTGATCCATTTATACATTTTTCCACAAACATGCATGTTTTGCAGTTTTACTTTCAGTCCTTCCTTCCATACTTTATCAAATGCTTTTTCTAAATCTATCCAGACTGCTAGTGTGTGCTTTTTCTCTTGGAAGGCATCCTCTATTTCCTGAGCTATATAGGTTATTTGATCTTCAGTGGATCTGTATTTTCTGAATCCTGCTTGGTGTGGTGTTAAGAGTTTGTTTTCTTCCAGATGCCATGTTAGCCTGCCATTGATAATGCGTTCCATTAATTTTCCTACACAGCTAAGTAGACTGATAGGTCGATAGCCATTTGGTTCTTCCAGGTCTTTTCCTTTCTTTGGGACTGGTATTAGTATAGCTTCCTTCCATGCCTGTGGGACTATTCCTCTCTTCCAGCTGTTATTTAGGACTGCTAGTAGTTTCTTCTTTGCCTTGGTGCCTAGTTCTATTAGCATTTCATTTGTGATTCCATCCTTTCCTGGTGATTTCTTCTTTTTTAGGGTATTCATTGCCTGTTCCATTTCTTCCATTGTTAGATTTGCCATCATATATTCTGCTGCTGTCTCTGTATTTCTATGATGTATCTGTTTGTCTTTGATTGCTTTCTTCTGTTCGGTTGTAATATCAATGTGGTTTGCATTTGCATAGTGTTCCATTAGTGCATTTGCAGCCTTTTTGCCTGTAAGCAAGGCATTTCCTTGTTTAATTGTTATTTGTTTGTTTCTAGGTCCTTCATTGTTCATGGCTTTCACTAGTTTCCATAGTTTGTTTCCATCCCTGTCAAAATTCAGGTTTTCTGTTTTTTCCCTCCAACAATCTCTTGTTGTTTGATTTACTGTTCTTTTATATTTTGCTGAGATGGCTTTGAGAGAGATGTTTGCTTCAATTGTTTGTTCTCTCTCTGCTGTCTTCCTGGCATCTTCAACTTTGTCCTCCAAACTTTGTAGTTCTTCAGTCCAGTATGGTTTGTAATTTTTCCTCACTCCTCTTGGAATGGACTCAGTGGCTGCCTGTATTATCGCTCTGTTTAGACTTTCCACCATTTGCTTTATGTTGCCATATCGTGTATTTATGTTTTCACAATATTTGTCTGTTAGTATGGCAAATCTGTCCCAATCTGCTCGTTTGTAATTCCAGCGGGGCAAGGGCTTTTGCTCCTGTGGAACATACTCCATATTCATTTCAAGCTTGATTGGTCTGTGGTCACTACCTGCTAATTGGTCCAGCACATGGCGATCGATTTTGTGGAGGATGTCTCCTGTGCAGAAAGCTAAGTCTGGAGTAGAAGTGGTAAGCCATCTTCTGGAGTAGAAGCTCGGTGTGTCATCCGCTTTGTTGAGTAGATGGAGATTTGAGTCTATTTCCCAGTCCTCCAATTCATCTCCTCTTTTGTCAGTATCTGGGTATCCCCATCTTTCTGAACGGCTATTAAAGTCTCCGACAATAATGCAGTTTGTGTCAGTTATTTTCATGTTTGAGAGTGTAAGGTCCTTATCTGCTGGGCTATACAGATTGTAGATTCTTATTTTCACGTCCTTTATCATTATATCACCACCTATAATTTCTGTTTGGTTGTCAGAGATCACAGATACTTCGCTGCAAGGTATTGTATTTCGTGTAAGTATTAGAACTCCTCCTTTGTGTCCTTCGCGGTCGAAACGTGTGGCCTGATATCCTCTGACTGAGAATTTGTGATTGGCGTTGAGGTGTGTCTCTTGAATGCATGCCACATCTATTCTATCTTTATGAAGACGCTGTGTTAGGGAGTCTTTCTTCTTGTAAACTCCTTCGGCATTCCACTGTAGTATGTTGAGTGTCCGGGGTATTTGGTCAATAGCTCTTAACCTACTCCTCTGTGCCTTGACTCTACAGCACAGGGGAAGGTGACCACCAGTAGTCATGGGTGGACCCCCTCGAGGCAGGGGGCCCGGCACTATCACCGCCTGATGGGACTTCACGGGATTAGCACCATATCGATTAATTTTGATTTGTGACATCATGAATTAAGTTACGTTGCACTGCTTTGTCAAGCCTGTGGCTCAGTACATCCGATTTCGACAAGCATTTATTCGGGATGCTTTCCCTAGCCTTTGACTGTCCCCAGTCTACCTACAAGGCAGCAGGTTTCACGTTGCACTGCTTTGTCAAGCCTGTGGCTCAGTACATCCGATTTCGACAAGCATGTATTTGGGGTAAGTCACGCTTTCAAGATGCATGTTCTCAAAACTTGCACATTCATGTGCTTGCTGATGCTGTGTTATGGGTTCTTGATACTGTTTACCTTCAACACTGCTGTAGCCAGACATAAATATCGACATACGAAGATAAATCTTTCGACGTATAGAAACAAAAACGGAAGCTACGTTTTACGGAGCACAAAGTGAACTGAAAAAGACAATGCAGATTAAACAAAAGATAACAGTGGAGACGTTGACAATATATTTCTCAAGAACGAAAGTGAAAGAAGAAGAGGAAGAAAAAGAAGAAGGAGAAGCAGAAAAAGCAGGAAGAAGAAGAAGAAGAAACATGATGAAATAATCAAAATGTTGGAGGATATTATTGAGAGTGAAAGTAAGTCAACATACTTAACGTGTAAAGATAACCCAAACGTACCAAGGACAAGAACTCCGATCAATTATTAACTGATCTCATTTTATCTCAACCAAACGCTAAGTAATGACGCATTAATTCTCATATTCCCGGCAGAAAGTCACGGCCACTACTTGACCGGCTTTCATTCAAGGTCAAATTTCAGCAGATAGCCAGCAATATCGAAGAGCCTTAAGTGCGATATGATCACAGCGCGTTAAATGTACCAATTGATCTGTCCTTATCTAGGGTTATTGCCCCTTGATCAAAGGACAGTTCTCTAAGTGCACTGATAGTAATAGAAATGTTATTAAGTTCAAGGTGCTCCTTTAAGCTACATACCTCTACATGAGATTTCATTCTGTGTATATTATCATACTAATCAATCTTTAGGTCGTGACCCTTGGTTGACAGACAACATTAATTCGGTTAGCCTGTCTTTTCACTCTGCGCCATCCGACACATATTTAAAATAGTTGGTTAGTCGACAGAATATAATGAACCAAAACTGTATTTTAACTGAGTTTAAAACAGTGTTGTGGTTTTAGTATTGCACGTTTTATATGCAACAAATGTAGAACCCCCTGGAAGGTTAACCCGGTCAACAAATGCCCGCAGAAGTCGGATGTGTGGGCCTGAAGGCGCAAGTAAAAGGCACGACGCAATTCATTCATTCATTCATTCATTCATTCATTCATTCATTCATTCATTCATTCATTCAGTAACATGTCCTTTGCAGAACATCGCTCCCTTCCGGAAAACCTCTCGATCATAAGCAAGATGTCCCGTTTCCGATACACACATCCGCTACATCCGGCACCCATCTTCTCTTTGGCCTTCTCTTCCGCTCTTCCCAGGCATATACCCCTCCATTATTGTTCTCTCCAAACTTTCGTGACATTTCAAGTGACCAAAATATTTCAATTTTCTTTGTTTTATCGTCTTTAATAGCCAACCTTCTTCAATATTCAGCTCTTGAAGTATGGATGCATCTGTTCTTTCTTAGAACTCGTCTATAACATTTATATTCAAAGGCATTTATGAGCTGTTCAGCTTGGTTAGTAAGTGTCCAAGTCTCACAGGCGTATGTTGCAATGGGAAAGATGCATGCTCGTAGAAATCTAATTTTTGTAGTTCTGTCTGTCCCATCCCATAATTTATTCAGTTGTTTGAGTCTTTGAAGACGCAATGACGTCTGAAGAAAAAAAAAAACACCCAGGATGAACGCAGAAGAATTAACCCACAACCCAGAATGTCCGAAAGATGGGATATTACGTTCACTAACCCGTAGGTCCCAGACGCCGACCCTTGGGCAGAGTTGCGTGTATCTGGACGACACGCAGGACTTCGAGGAACCGCCAGACGGACACATAATCAGACTTCAACTGGTACATTATTATTGGGACTCTTCACTGGCTGTTGAAGATAATGACGGAGCACGTATGAATTGACCCGAGTGGCGTGAAGTTGGTTCTTGACTCAACTCAGTTGCTTGTTTACTTTATGAGGTCAAAAAGTGCTTTAACTGAATGACGTGCCATTGGATAATTTATCGTTTTAAGCAACTTACCATATGTGTCATGGGTTTACATACAGTACTTTTCCCCTTACAACCCCCTTTAATTTGATATATAATACAACATGTCTGCTACCATATTAACAATGTTTATAACTCACAAAGGTGACACACCCCTACCAACTTCCCATTTTCCGCCATCCAGTTTTGTTTGGTCCAAACCTGCGTTTTGTTTGGCACTGAATCTGTGAATTCCATCCGTGGTGTAGGTTCACATTATCAAGATGTGTATCTCTATCAAAGACGTCGGTGCTCATGAGTTCAACAAGGCTTTGGCTGATTTCCTGAAAAGCACTGGCAAGGTCAAGGTCCCAGAGTGAGCTGATGCGGTTAAACTGGGTCAGCCAGTACGATGAAGACTGATTATACATTTCAGCAGCTTCTGTTGCCCGCCATCTGTCCCCATGTGGAGTTGAAGCTTTGACTTAAATCCACTCTGGCAACAAACATAACGGCACGACCCCCAGCCATCACTGCCGAGGGTCACGCAATGTTGCCTGCCAGGCCCAGCAGACACTGTAATCCCTCAAGTTGGTGGAACAGGATGCCAACAATGGGGGAAGAAGTCTGACCTTCCAGTGTCACCTTGATTTGGGCAGAATTGCTTGTCAGATCAAGAGCGGTGGCAAGAAGGCCCAGAAATAAACTGCCAGCTTGGCTGTTTCTCCTTCACCTATTGTTAATAAATAACATGAATTAAAGCAAACATAATTCTCAGCCGTATCTGGCCCGCTTTTGACCGAGAAAATCACCACAAATGTAGATTAACGTGACTAATAAAGACAGCAGATCAAACATATTAACCTGCTCAGCAATTTTACCTAATCGGGTTATCGTGTTCGCAACCGGCTCTGTGGCCTAAGGGATAGTTTTTTGTTTTGTCGTGGCGCTCGTTCGTTTTGAATTCAAGCATAGTCAATGCACTACTTCTGGAATAGCTGGACTGAATTTTGTTTTGAATTACCTTTTCCTATTAACAGTGTCCCTCGCTATCAGGCGAACCCACTCCGACTTCGCAGTACTTGTAATTTACGTCCCCAACTAAGGACGATAGGTCAACATTTTAGTCCAACTGTCCAGTGTAGTTCATAAACCCTTTACCTCGGCATCAGCACACCGGATGTTTAAGAACACACGTTCTTAACCATTCGGCTATGCTGACCTATAGCAAACCGATGATTTCGATGGTATGAGGCTTTGGCCGATCAGAAAGCAACGGCAAACTACTGAACTAACATTGCCAAACCCGACAATATAAGGGCAACGTCCAATAAAGGACACCAACTAATTTATGGTGTTCTAGGCTGGCTCTCAACTGAAGCAGTGACGAAGGATAATATACCGCCACATGTGACCTCCCATCAGTCAGGACAGCCACTGTGTGTTTGTTTATTCTGTGCTGACGAAGGCTTTAGCCTCAATGCCATTTTGTTTCTTGTAATCGTGTTCTAGTAAAGCTCACAATCTACTTCTCGTTTTTTGGGTTATTCATACATTGCCTTTTTAAGTTATATTGCAGTTCTCCTTACTTTAGTGTTAATCATTGCACATTCCCATGAACTGCTTCTAAATGTTTCACGTTTCGTCTTAGCAATCTGTCAAGTTTTTGTCGATTTTATAGTCTCTTTGTGTGTGTGTGTGTGTGTGTGTGTGTGTGTGCGCGCGCGCGCGCTTAGTATTAGTTCACGGTTTGAAGTAACTTTTATATTTATATTTTCATGTAGATATACTTATGTTGTTGTGTGTGTTTGAGTTTGTTTATTCTGTGCTAACGAAGGCTTTAGCCGCAACGCCCATTTTGTTTCTTGTAATCGTGTTCTAATAAAGTTACAATCTACTTCTCGTTTTCTGACGATTCATTCATTTTGGATAGAAGGCCATACTTCCAATTCCAATTCCAAATTTCAAAACAAAAATTCCAAATTCGGTCTCGTCTAACCTGCCTCATCAGCTTTGGTTATTATTGAGATCCGTGGTTTGTGTGGGTATTTTTACCGTGTTTCTTGTCTTGTGCGCTCTTACGAGTAAGTCCTATCTCGGACTAGTTATGTAAGCGTTTGTGTCTGTGACGTCAGCTGGGGGATTGGTCAGCGGCTGTCCTTTGTTCCCGTCTCCTGGTGGTTTCTTTTGTTGATGAAGGCTCCTGGCTCGTCTGGCTTGACTGGTCGCAGTCTTTATAAGGATTCTTTGTTTGATGTTTGGTTAGCTTTCCTTTGTTCTGAGTTTGTGTCACCTTCTCGTAGTTTTTCTCCGGAGCATGCCGGTGGGCTGGGGAATGAACAGGCGGACAGATTGGCTAGCCACTCTCCACGTTCGTTTTCTCGACGGTCTTGTCGGCACCCACGCTGCACATCTTGGTTGCCACGTGTCTTTTGGTGTTCTTGCTACGTGCCCCCCCCCCACCCCCTCCCCACCCACGTACCAGGCTTCTTGACTTGTTCAGGAGGATTGTCTTGACGTGACGAACACGATGGTCGATGTACGAAAAGCGCACGACGTGACGAACACGATGGTCGATGTACGAAAAGCGCACGACGGCGTATCGCCATACTAAGGTCATGTGTTATTTATAATGTTTTGTGGTGTCTTCCGCAGTTTTAATGCTGAGTGACCGAAAACTGACATGATAATACTTGTTCATTCGATTGTGTGCCATGTTTGGTCCAAACCTACCTTTGCGTGACTGCAGATATAAAACATAATATTATGTTTATAAATATACTACTTCCCTCTATCAGTTTTTCTCTCTATCGTTGATATTTTTACACTTTATGGTAGGGTGCCGGGGCCGGCTTCCTGGCCTAGAGGTTAGCGACTTTTCTCCGTAATCTCGTATAATCTCGTAAGTAACGTGACGACGGTGAGAATCAGCAGTGGTTCGAATCGCGTCGGTAACTTACGGAGTATGTGAGCCGGCCGCTCAGAAAGCAATGGCAAACTACTGAGCGTAATCTTGCCAAGAAATCAACAATCAGCTGAAAGATGCTGATGTTGACAGCGATGTTCCTGTAAAGTATATGCGAACATCTTTATGGTAGGGTATGGTCTGTCTTTAGTTTTGTTCCATTATTTTTATACACCTGCACCAGAACATCACTACTGATTTCCAAACACAGTTGAGTTGAGTTGATCTAAGAAACAACATCACTACACTCAAGACATTCCCACACGCGCTCAGTCCCCTCGTTCAACAGCCAGCGAAGAGATATACTACTAATGATTCAAACTGCCATCTGTATTGAAAGTTCTCCTAGTCTCCGCTCTTAGTTTTGAAATTTGTCCTGAGCCTCTGCTGAATCCCCGCCATAATATTCTCTCCACATACCGATGCTCAGTTTGTTCCATCGCCTTCTCCTTCTACCCCCACCCCCCCCCCCACACACACACGCACGCACGCACACGCACACACACACGCACGCACACACACACACACACACGTTTTAAAAGTCGAGAGAATCGACATAATTGCCCCGAGTTTTATCCCATACTGCTCGGTCTCTCTCCGCAAAGCAACCTACCGAAAGCATCGCACAAAGCAAGAACTCCACAGCTCCAGCGACGACCCCTAGGAGTCTCCGATAAAAATGCGCTTCGTGAACCGAAAGACGTAGCCCGGACTCGACAATAAAACAAAAGTGACGTATGTGCAGATATATGAACTATGAACACTCAGCTACACATCACATATTTAGCCCCTCGCTCGCTGTCTCAGTTTTGGAAACTAGGTTTTACCATATTTCCTCGTGTAAATATTACACATAATGTTCAGTAGTATTGTCCTATGTAAGGAAACAATTGATTTTATTTTGAACTGAGATAACGGGTTCCCCCAGGAGCAGAGAACCGAGATATTAATTCAGTTAGGTGGCTTCGAACACGGATCGCATAAAACATAAGGGGGATAATCAAATTATAACAATGGGACCTGGAAGTGTGATAGAAGGCGTAAAATCTTGTCCGCGGTTACGTACCTTGTATTGTAATTTTGTTGTAGAAATGTATTGATATTTCTGACTTCATCCGGTCTTTTATTTCTTCATTCGGTGTTTTCCAATTTTCTACTTTATACACATACTTTATATACATATGTAATTATCGTATTTCATCATCTTCGTCATCTTCGTCATCATCATCTTCGTCATCATCCTCCCTCCTCCTCCTCTCTCTTCTCCTCCCCCTCATCAGCTGTTCCCTCATCCTGCACCTCCTCATCATATCATCATCTCCATCCTCATCATCCTCATTAACAACCTCATCGCCATCCTCATGATGATGATCATCATCATCGTCATCATTAATGGGAGAGAGGGCTGACTGAGAGGTTATCGTGTCCGCCTCAGATACAGAAGGTGGCGGGTTCAAACCCTGCAGACTGTGAATGTTTTCCAAGAACCATTAATATTTAATTTCACACGTCACGTGATCTCAAGGGTTGTGAGATCGGACACCTAGCCTTCTAGGATAATGTCGAAAAACAGGATGTCTCGTGTGCAAGTTACGGAAGTTAAAATTCCCACGACAGCTGAAATCGCAAAGAGCAGGCAGTAAAGCCGCTGAACTGGCAAGCTTATTAGGAAAAGTAAACATCCCCACTGGTATATATAGCCTGGTACCTTGGATGGGGAATCTGTCTGGAGGAAATAAACTTGACACACATGCATGCCCACGTTGGCCGCACTGATTTCTGAGTTGCATAGCCAGGTTTGTGCCTCGGGTATCCGGTTTGGGAGTTACATTAACAGGCTGACGGACTGGCTGCTGGAGCTTTTTTGAGCTGTGTGCTAGATTATGATAAGACTGACGTGATGAAGACTCTCAGCGATCCAGTGGAGGGTGCAGCCAAACACAGAACCAACATAGGCAGAGCTTGATTCAGTTGAGAGTGAGCAGAGGGTCTGCACGGCAGTCAACATGTAGATGTCATCGCAGGCGGATGATCAGTCAGGCTGCCACTGATGCCTTCAGCTTGGGAACTCCTCGCTGACTACTCTACAAGGAGAATGAGCAAGTGTGGGAATATCCCCAGTTAAGTTATGTTGATTCTGGCTTTCGCATTCATATTGATAGTTTCTGACCAATCACCTACACTGTCACTCTTTTTTTTTTTTACAGCTTGGGCGCCAGCACGTGCATTGCGGTGTCCTTTCAAAATTTTTGCACTATCACGTGTAGTGTGATTTCCTTTCACAATTTGTGCACTATCACGTGTATTGCAATTTCCTTTCACAAATTGTGCACTATGACCCGCACTGCGCCGAGCTTTTACAATTTGTGCACTATGACCTGTACTTTGGTGTCCTTTCACAATTTTTGCACTGTCACGTGCATTGCAGTGTCAATTCACAATTTGCACACTATCACCTTTTATGTCCTTTTATGTCCTTTTACAGTTTATGGATATCACTTGCATTCCACACTAGAATAACCTTATAAATGCTCTAGTCTCTCTTTCTTTCTCTGTCTCTGTCTTTCTCTCTGTCTTTCTCTTTCTATCTCTCGGTCTCTCCCTCCCTGTCTGTATCTCTCTCTCTCTCTCTCTCTCTCTCTCTCTCTCTCTCTCTCTCTCTCTCTCTCTCTCTCTCTCTCTCTCTCTCTCTCTCTCTCTTTCTTCCCCCATACATCATAAGACCACATTCACATAAAGAACACAAACTTCATGACTCTTGCGGCGACCCACATTCAGGAGAACAGATCTTTAACTTGTGAAAAGTTAGTTAATTAGTTAATTATCTATTGGGATATCATCCTTGCATTCTGGCCATGTCCGTAGGTACTCAGATTCCACCCCCCCCCCCTCCAACATATGCATCAGCGACCGGTGACTAATAGTGCTCGTTCTGTGTTGGTTGAGGTCAGTTATTCTCCCGATGTGTCTCTTGTGTCTGGCCTTGCCAATACTTACTTCCGAGTCTCTCATTCTGGACACCGAAGTGGGTTCACTGGCTTTAAAGTCCTCCGCTTTAGACATCTCTCAATGAGCGTTAATAATATCAACACATTTCATGAGCTGCCCATCTGCAGGGGATGCAGCGCCAGCAGTTTGATCAGCTCCTTCATTTCCCTCTACTTCCGCATGTCCCGGAAAGAAGATAAAGGTGGCATTGCACTGCAGATCTCCTCTGCAATTCAGTCCACTGTCTGCGTAGAGACCCCGACTCGACCTTTCTGATCCTGGTCATTGAATCACTTAGTATAGAAACGTTCTTATAATTATGTGATTCCAGCCATACGAAAGTCCGCGTCAATGCAATCACCTGCATCGTCATGCTGCTCGTGGTCATAGAGTGGGAACCACTGGTTTCTTGAATGGTTCGGCCCGCTCCTACGTGCCGTGAATGCCCACGCCCTTTGTGAAAAGTTGCAGGTTGAATGTTGCCCATGGCATGGTAATGTGTTCGCTACAAAGTCTAATATGTTGAAATAAAGGATATTCAGCAATCTGCAAGAACAGTGACAATCTTCGTGGTATGCAGGCAATATTGGAGAATTCGATCCAGAACTTTGAATAATAGTTTCGCATTTGTTAAACACCCATTAATGACAGTGGGAATGTAGTCTCTGAGGCAAATGCTTAAGCAACAACCCTACCCTTCCACTCTGGACATATGGTTTAGTTAGTAGCCTGTCCTTTACAGGACGTTGCAATTAACTCCAGCTTTATTGGCTTTTTGTGATTTCCTAGGCACTTTTAGCGCAGCGGTTCCCCGAAAGAAGTAACGGGAGACCCGAAAAGACGTAGAGAAGAGAATTACAGAGATTAATAATATGAGTATATGGATGGAGCTGTAGGAGACAGCACGAGATGGAGCTGTAGGAGACAGCACGAGATGGAGCTGTAGGAGACAGCACGAGATGGAGCTGTAGGAGACAGCACGAGATGGAGCTGTAGGAGACAGCACGAGATGGCGCTGTAGGAGACAGCACGAGATGGAGCTGTAGGGGACAGCACGAGATGGAGATGTAGGAGACAGAGCACTAGATGGAGCTGTAGGAGACAGCACGAGATGGAGCTGTAGGAGACAGCACGAGATGGAGCTGTAGGAGACAGCACGAGATGGAGCTGTAGGAGACAGCACGAGATGGAGCTGTAGGAGATAGCACGAGATGGAGCTGTAGGAGACAGATCACTAGATGGAGCTGTAGGAGACAGCACGAGATGGAGCTGTAGGAGACAGCACGAGATGGAGCTGTAGGGGACAGCACGAGATGGAGCTGTAGGAGACAGAGCACTAGATGGAGCTGTAGGGGAAAGCACGAGATGGAGCTGTAGGGGACAGCACGAGATGGAGCTGTAGGGGACAGCACGAGATGGAGCTGTAGGGGACAGCACGAGATGGAGCTGTAGGGGACAGCACGAGATGGAGCTGTAGGAGACAGAGCACTAGATGGACCTGTAGGAGACAGCACGAGATGGAGATGTAGGGGACAGCACGAGATCGAGCTGTAGGAGACAGCACGAGATGGAGATATAGGAGACAGCACGAGATGGAGCTGTAGGGGACAGCAAGAGATGGAGCTGTAGGAGACAGAGCACTAGATGGAGCTGTAGGAGACAGCACGAGATGGAGCTGTAGGAGACAGCACGAGATGGAGCTGTAGGAGACAGCACGAGATGGAGCTGTAGGGGACAGCACGAGATGGAGCTGTAGGAGACAGCACGAGATGGAGCTGTAGGAGACAGCACGAGATGGAGCTGTAGTAGACATTATGAGATGGAGCTGTAGGAGACATCATGAGATGGAGCTGTAGTAGACATCATGAGATGGAGCTGTAGTAGACATCATGAGATGGAGCTGTAGTAGACATCATGAGATGGAGCTGCAGTTGACAGCACGAGATGGAGCTGTAGGGGACATCACGAGATGGAGCTGTAGTAGACATCATGAGATGGAGCTGTAGGGGACAGCACGAGATGGAGCTGTAGGGGACATCACGAGATGGAGCTGTAGTTGACAGCACGAGATGGAGCTGTAGGGGACATCACGAGATGGAGCTGTAGTAGACATCATGAGATGGAGCTGTAGGGGACAGCACGAGATGGAGCTGTAGTAGACATTATGAGATGGAGCTGTAGGAGACATCATGAGATGGAGCTGTAGTGGACATCATGAGATGGAGCTGTAGTAGACATCATGAGATGGAGCTGTAGTAGACATCATGAGATGGAGCTGTAGTTGACAGCACGAGATGGAGCTGTAGGGGACATCACGAGATGGAGCTGTAGGGGACAGCACGAGATGGAGCTGTAGGGGACATCACGAGATGGAGCTGTAGTTGACAGCACGAGATGGAGCTGTAGGGGACATCACGAGATGGAGCTGTAGTAGACATCATGAGATGGAGCTGTAGGGGACAGCACGAGATGGAGCTGTAGTAGACATCATGAGATGGAGCTGTAGGGGACAGCACGAGATGGAGCTGTAGTAGACATCATGAGATGGGGCTGTAGTTGACATCACGAGATGGAGCTGTAGTTGACAGCACGAGATGGAGCTGTAGTTGACAGCACGAGATAAGACGGTTTGGCGTGCTCTGACTGAGCGCCTATACCACAGTCGCAGATATACTGAAGATGGGGAAAGAAGAAGCACGCCATTGCTATCAGAACTGCCGATGTCTCATGCCATGAAAATCAACACAAACAGGGCTGCTGTTAAATCGGATGCGATTTCGAACACTCGAGTCGGTATATAAGGGGATTATGGAATCACTATGTCCTAAGCCACAGACGAAGTTTGATATATGCTGCTACACCCACAATTTTACAGGCCAATCGGTAGTGATATGGTCAGTAACACATCGTCCGCCTCTACTGGACAGTGCCTGGTACATTAGGTAAATGCCTGCCCACTATGAGATGGCTATAGTGACTAAACTATGTGGCCGTAACATTTCCGCACGCCATCTTCCCTTACTTACAAATGCTTAACGCCGCGCACGTTCGCCATTTCTGAGAAGTGGTCCAGACAAGCTATAAGTGTCATGCTATGAAATTATTCAAATGGCCCTATCGACTTTCCCATGACCAAACTCTGATTACAGACAGAAGCACACACTTGTACTGACAAATACTCGATTACCAGGAGGCGGGAATCAGATATAGCAACACGGTAAATGTCAGACGTTTCTATTTTGCCGGTGAGAAACTGGAGATGAGAAACTGTGGTTAAACTGAGCTTGTCTGGTTAAACATCTCTGGCGGTTGGTTTGATACACAAGACCAGACAAATCTGGCCATGAAAAACTTGTACAACTTGTGGGCCAGCAGAAACCGGGTCAATGACGCTTGATTGGTTACATAGAAAAGATGTAGCTCATTTAACTAACAGTGTATTGCTAAATTCTCAGTCGCCCAGTTTACACACACACACACACACACACACGCACGCACGCACGCACACACACACGCACACGCACACACACACACACGCACACGCACACACACACACACACACACACGCACGCACGCACGCGCGCACGCACACACACACACACACACACAATTACTCTGCAGCACATTACTAACGACGAATCTCTAGGTTATTTTTCTAGACAATTTAGCGATCAGAAGTTTGCCCTTACTTTCTAGACAATTTAGCAATCAGAAGTTTGCCACTACTTTCTAGGCAATTTAACGAAGAGAAGTTTGCCACTGCTATATGTACGAAAAATCAACCTATAAAATCAACTGTCTGGTGTGCGGAAATACCCAATGTATGACTAGATAGGGAAATAGAAACGAGAATAAAGAAAGCCATCAACATCAACAATCGTATAACACATGTCCTAAAACATTTAAATATCCACATGCATACAATAAATGAAGCGCATTGACGCTCTATCTCTCTTCCCCCCCCCCCTCCCCCCCCCCCCCCCCCCACGATGCCCTACAGAAATTTAGTTAGATTGGAACCAGATCAACCAGCGGAGGCAGATTGCCTTCTACGTGCATGTAATCCGTCATATGTTATCCGTAAATGAGGGTATACCACGTATGGTAGAAAAGCTGGATGTGCAAGGATGCCACTTCCGGATACCTGTGGCGAAGTGGTCAAGCCGTTTGACCCGGGCTCCGAAGGTTGTGGGTTCGATTCCGGGTCGAGTCCTTCGGTTCAGGAGTGAACTTTTTCTGAGACTCCTGTGGGTCGTCGCTAGAGCTACGGAGTTCGTGCTTTGTGTGACGCTTTCTGCGTTGTGGAAAGAGACCGAGCCATATGGGATAAAAACCGGTACAATAAAGTCGGCTCTGTCGACATTTAAGCGACTTTTTCCCGCATTAAAATGGTGGATGGCAACGGCTCCTATTGTAAATAAATGACGTCGGCAGACTTATCTAACACACTCACTCGCTCAGACAATGGTAAAACGCATAATAATCGTACAACGAAAATCACGTATGTTCTGCATCTTATGACTTTTCGTCACATAGGAAACGAAAGAAACGCACATCGTCAACAAACAAATGTCTACAGGGACGGTTTTTAGTATCGGTCTCAGCTGGTTACTATTTTTAACTTTCCAGTTGAACCAATGATTCGCTTCTCCTTAAAAATAAATACTCCTTGGGCTATACGGCTGCAGACTCAATTTATTTTAAAATTAAATCACAATAAAAACGGTGCGGATATCATGTTTTGAGAAAAGGACAGTCTTGTTTTTAAAAAGTTCTAAACAATCCTCAAAGGAGAAATTAGTTAACCGTTTTCGTACGTTTTTTCAACTCATGTTGCGGACCGGCAAAGAAGGGCTCGCGGAGGGCATCGGTCCGCGGACCACCACTTTGGGATGCACTGCTCTAGTCTCTTATTCTTTCGCATACTTCTATGTGTGCCAAACAGTACGTGTGTATTTATTTACAAGATCAGAGGAAGGCACAGGGAGAGTTGGCTAGTTGGAAAACAAGAGACAATAAAGAAATCAAACATGACGTTAGCAAAAACTGAAAGACAATCGAGACATAGCAAATTACACCCGCCTCCTCTCTGCCGCTGCGACATTGATTACATCATCCATCGAATGTCGATTGGTCTAAAATATGGCGGCAGCGCAAGTTCGCATGGCCGAATGGATAAGAACGGTGTTCTTAAACATCCGATGTACTGATTCCGAGGTTAGTGGTTCATCCCCACACCGGGCAGCTGGATTAAAATGTTGACCTTCGTCCTTGACTTAGGGACGTTAATTACAAGTACCTCTGAAGTCGGAGTGGATTCGCCTGATGGCGAGGTACACTGTTAATAGGGAAAGCTAATCCACACGCAAAATTCAGTCCATCATTAATATAAAAAATAGTGTATGTGGACTACGCTTGAGTTCAAAGCGAGTGGGCCCAAAAAAATGACGGCGGCACCATCTACCCAATATCGCTCATTGCATGAATAAAGCGCGCTTTATTTTACTTATTTATGTAGATTTGTGACGCAATCCTGTTTTACTGGGTGCACTAAGCACTGTAATAATTAATATTACGCACTCGCATACACACAAAAGCACAGGGGCACATACATGCACAGACACATACATATACAGACCCATACAGACACATACAGACACAGACACGCGCACACAAGTCTAATTCAATGACTCTGTACCAATGCCAGCAGAGTTTAGTTCAAACACTCATCTAGCAGCCACATTCATATTACACATAAATGGCACAGACGGGGTTCCATACAACGTCGGCAATACTGCAGGTTTGTTCTCACCATGTATTCTGTTAGGCAAATATTACCAGACAAGCCATGATTGTCATCAACTGTGGGTTCAAGCACGAACATCTGACAAAAACGTCATTATCATATAATTAAGAGATTGTGCAAACCACAAATCAGGTACTCCTGACATAAGCACTCAACAATGGGAATTATACTTTCGTACTTATGAGCCTTTCGTAATCCTGCATACCGCATTCGAAACACAGCTGCGGGTGATTTGGCAGCAGACCGCTTTGCACTTGTTTCCATGAAAATGGTATATGCTGAGGTTGACTGCGACGCCCTGTAAAGATATGCAGCTAACTTTTAACTTATGAGCCGACACTGTTGTTTAGGGGCATTGCAGGCTTTTCACAATGTAATAAAAATTCCGAGGCAATTGGAAAGCGCAAAGAGTAGACTACAAGACCGCTGCCGAGGCAACTGTTAAGAATGTCGAGAGAAAGCAAACTTTACAACGATTAATCCCGACGTCTGACACACTGAACCTAAAAAATCGGGTGTCTTCATTAACCAGGTCTATCATCCACATGAACCTACAACTATGGAATACGGACAGAATACGTATCAAACCTCTGAGATAGTATCCGAGGTCTCATAAGTTTGTATTAAACCAGCATAGGTCAAATAACAAACATACAATTACACCGGATTATAGACAGTGTCCAGTAAGGAACATTTATACAAGACAAATTATTGGTCGGTTCCAGTGTGGAAGATTAACCTGGCTAATGAAGACACATTTTTGTTTAGAGGTGTCTGTTTGGTCATGCAATTGAAGTTCTGTTCCTGCAGCGAGGCGCTGTCGTCATTCGAAGGTGACAGGTTCGAATCCCGGTCGGTAACTATAGCTTTCATTTGTCATCTTGTCCAGTGCATCCTCTAGTTTCCACTTCTTTCTTCTGATTATAAGAACGACATACAATGTTCATTTGTGAACTGTCTTAGTGACCTTAAAAGGGTTCCAGAATTGTATCACTCTTGAGTTACTTAAGGAAAATGTTACACAAAATTATTGGATCAAAGAGCTAGATTCATAGTCGAACAACAGTTAAGCAAATGTAATAAATTATGGACCATCCTTGAAGACTACGGGATGTAAGGGCAATAACTGGAAAACATCATAGCCACGTACCATTCAAGCTAAATGCAATAAGAACACAAGAAGGTATCAGTATCAGATATGTTCACAGTCAATGCATAAGTGAGACAAGAATGTTCTTCCACCCCATCATCTCCCTTCCCTGGCTATTTAATATCTACATATTAACCAAAATCTAACCAAAGAAGCACGCCTTGAAGAACCGATTCAGAAAATTCAGAGTTCTTTATTTTAGACGAAACAATAACAGTTGGTTGCATATCCTTTACAGGACGTCGCAGTCAACCCCAGTATTTTTGGCTGCTAGTGATTTCTTGGCAAGTTTTTGCTCATTAGTTATCAGCAATAATTGAGCTCTTATTTTCACACCATGTGTGTCAGTTTCACAGCGACGAGGACAGACTGCAAAATCATATTACTAAGCTGAGTTCAACATGCAAAGTTACAATATGGATATAAATACAATCAAAACTGAAGTAATGCAGGTTAGCAGTAGTATACAGATATATAGTACATCTCTGAAACCAGTTAAAGAAATTAAATATCTAGGAAGTATGATCACAGAAGATGGCAGAATATACAGAGAAATCGAAATCAGATGTCAAAACGCACACGTGATTATATATCAACTATCCTCCATACCGAAAAATCCAAATATACCTATGTCCGCAAAACAACAGATAGTAAATAGCCTATTCACACCAACCATATGCTACCAATGTCAAACTTGGACATTATTCAAATCACACATTCAAAATCCCCACCTGTGAGATGTGATGCTCGAGGAGAGCTGCCAACTTGACTCCGGCACCGAGTAAAAAATGATAGTATCAGACGTGGTCAGCGTGGCCGAATGATAAGAACGTGAGTTCTTAAACATGCCGAGGTAAGGGCTTTAACCCCTACACCGGACAGTTTGACTAAAATGTTGACTTAACGTCCTTGATTTGGGGACGTAAATTACAAGCACCCCTGAAGTTGGAGTGGGTTCGCCTGATGGCGAGGGACACTGGCAATATGGAAAGCTAATCAACATGCAAAATTCAGTCCAGCGCTACTAGAAGTAGTGTATGAGGGCTACGCTTCAGTTCAATAGCGAGTGAGCGCAAAAAAAAAAAAAAAAACATTATCCGACAGATTGAGATCAACACCTTGTGCCACATATATTGAATGGCAGAAGATAAAATGGTTTGGCCATCTCGTTAGAATGCGACACCATCAACTACCAGCACTGGCGCTACATCAAAGAACATCTGCTATGAAAGACAAAAATGAATTGACGACGTATACAACATTGTGCAGTCACACGGAATGACACTATCCAGTGTCATCCACCAGACGCTGAACCGTCAGCTACGTCCTCCCACATCGCTTCACCAGTGGAAGATGATGACGATGAAGCATAAGGACACATCTGTTTTTACTTCTACAGCTCTTACTAATTGTGTTCTGTTAAATGTATATGGCATCGTTTGTGTACGCTCTCTCGTCAAATACACATTGCTCATCTTTAATTTCTGGTCTCTGATGTCTGTTGTATGGATTCGCGCATCATATCTCATTGTTCATCAATAGGCTGCACTATCTTAGCAGGATTATATCTGTTCAGTACAGTAACATTGTACCTCTCTTTCTAATGTATTGCTTGTTTTAAGCAATGCTAAATCTAGCCTGATGTTCTGCGGGGTCTTCTTATCAGTCTTCGGTTTGAATATCACTTTCCCTAAATTAAGGAGATGATCAGTATGGTGTTCTGTTTGTCGCCCAGTTTATACTCCTATTAAATTTATATCATCATCATCATCATCATCATCATCATCATCATCATCATCATCATCATCATCATCATCATCATCATCATCATCATCATCATCATCGTCGTCGTCGTCGTCCACGTCGTCGTCGTCGTCGTCATCATCGTCATCATCATCATCATCATCATCATCATCACCACCACCACCACCACACCACCACCACCACCACCACTACCACCACCACGACCACCACCACCATCACCGCCACCACCACGACCACCATCACCGCCACAAACACCACGACTATCATCGTCATCATCATCATCATCATCATCATCATCATCATCATCATCATCATCGTCATCGTCATCATCATCATCATCATCATCATCATCATCATCATCATCATCATCATCATCATCATCATCACAAACACCACCATCATCATCCTCATTATTCTCATGAGCCTTGTCAAACAGCGCAGGCTGTTATGTTTCTCCAGACATTTCGGTCCATAACTATTCTGTTGAATGTCTTCTTCCTTGCCCCAGATGCGGCCCTTGAAGTATCATCTCCCTCGGTCTGCCTCTGTCTGTTCTGCCGTTGATCTCTCTTGTTGTCACTAGTTTTCAATGCTATCTTTTTATTACATGACCTCAGACATTGTTTGTTTCTTTATTATAGTTCTACATAATGTGTCAAGGGCAACGAGAAACATAGTTTTTATGTGCTACATATAACCTGCACTTTTGAACGGATGTGACGCGTGGATAATGAGCAGATAAGCTGAAAAAATAAAAACAACATCTGTTGGCTTTGGAAATGTTATTTCCGAGGAGAATGCAAAGAATACCATGGGCAGACAGAAAAAAAAAAATCAATGAGCAAGTCCTACAAGAAACAGATGAAAACCGTAAACTGATTAGAGAAATTAGACGCAGACAGTCACAATGTTTTGGACACGTTATAAAAAAAAAAAAAAAACAGCTAGAGAACTTGGTGACAACTGGCAAGATTAAGGGGAAGGGGGAGGGAGGGGTTGGGGGGTTGGGGGAGAACAAGGGGAAGGCAGAGTAGTAAATATCTGGATTCCTTGGCCACGTGGCATGGTCGAGACGAGAATATAGAGCTTATCAACGACTTTGGTGATCGCGTGAGATGGCGAGACATGAACACTCACGCATATCGGCATGGTACATGGTGATGATATGTCTGAAGCAAGTCTTACAATATAGTGCGTTCACAAGTGTTTACCACCATTCACGTTCAATGTGTTTGTATCCGTTGTATCCGGTGTATCGAAGTATCCGTTGCATCGGTATGAAATTGTTTTCTGCGGTTGTCAGGGTGTTGGGGAATAGAGATAGGACAAATTGAGGACTAGAGACATAATAGAGACAGGACATAGTTAGAGAGGCAGTGATGTCAGCGACAGGACATCTACAGGAGCAGAGAGATAGGATTGACAGGACATATATAAGGACGTAGAGATGTCATAAGACAGGACATCTACAGGACATTGGAGATCTAGACACAGGTCATAGACCTGTATCCCCAACACCCTGACAACAGGACATAGACAGGACAAGACCCAGAAATAAAAGGGGACACAAGTCTACGGGACTCTGTTGACTGGACAGCATTGCACTGTACGACCCGACCCAGCACGGGCAGACAGCAGTCCGACGTGACTGGTGGGGCAGCCCGGGTTGTTTCGAGAAACACGAGGTCCAGTACCACGAGACCAGCCGGTCGCGTGAAGAAAAGACTGACGGAGACTCGACGGTTTAGGTTAGGGGAAGGATGTGTTTTCTGGAGCGAGTGTTTAAGAATTGCGGGAGTAATAGCTGGCTTTGCCATATGTGAAGATAGCTGTGATTTGAGTGCAGTGCTTTGTGTGAGATTGCTCGAGTGCTATTATTATGTATTAGCAGCACTATGTAAATACTGATGTAACCGCCTTGTGTGCGCATTGTAACCGTAATCAGGTTCTCCTGAATAAACCGCATACCACGTGTACCACTGATGTGTTATTGAGTGCATGTGAAGGATTGAGAATATCTGTGTATGTGAGACGCTGACAGCGGTCTTATATTTACTACTGCCCAGGAATACGTCTGCGATAGGCCCAAAGGCAACTGAAATTATGGAAAGTGGCGAAATTTCTTTGTTGTTTTGGAGAAGAGGAAATTCTCGTTCACCACGGAGAATATTCACTATTGACCACTGATATTTCCATGTGAAGATGTAAAACATTTAATAATATGCACTTCTTCTGTGACCCGTAAAATATATACCACATATAAAACAATAAAAAAAAAAAAAATAAAAAAACCCATAGAGATCTACTGTACAACAACCAGAACACGTTTTTCTTTGCTGGGTGTTCATTATGATTTGGTTATATAATAAATCTCATCACTTCCCCTCAGTTGGTTACTGAGTTATGGATTTTCATGTAGGGGAAAGGATTTGTGAACGCACTATAGCAGATCTCTTGCGTTTTAAGCTATCAGTACTGAGTCGTTTCCACAACGCACATTGCTTTTATTGTAACCTCCAACTCGTGTTTCCTGTCTTTTATCTCTCTCATTTCTATTTTAGTAAACAGAGGAGCCATTCGTGGACGAAACACACTCTAGTCTTATTCTTTGCTTTAATTTTTCATAATTGTTGACTTAATTTGCCAATACTATTACCGATATTAAAAAAAAAAAATACTATTCGGTAGGTAATAATGTGAATTATAATATACTCCAACATTTTGATTATTTCATCATGTGTCTTCTTCTTCTTCTCTTCCTCTATTTACCTCCGTGAAGTGCTGGGGGGAGATGTAAAGAACGTGTATGCACTCTTTCTAATGCTGTTTGTAAGTTGACATTCATGTCTCGAAGATTGCTCTCGATACTATCACACCGTCTTTTACGTGGTCTTCCCCTTGCTCTGTATCCATTATATGTCTTCAGCGTGGCTTTTTGTGGCAGATGGTACCAGGGCATTCTTGTGAGGTAGCCAAACCATTTAATCTATCGTTCTTTAATGAAGAGCAAGACTGGCTTCAGACCTAGTCGTTTTCTAATGTCTTCATTCCTAATCTTCCAGGGTTACTCCCGCAGCTCTTCTATGACATCTCATCTTTGTTGTTTTGATTTTGCTCTTATTTGTTGCAGTAAGTGTCCATGTTTGATATTGGCAGCATAATATCGGCCAAATATAATTCTTATGAGATTTGATTTAGTATTTATTTTTGCCTTTGCATAACGTGTCTTGATTTATCTATATATTTCCGCATCTGAAATAAAAATTGACCCTAGATATGTAAATTCGATGGTTTGTTTTATTTCCGAGTTCTTTAGTTTTATTGTCAGTGTTTCTGACATTTTTATTATCAGGGTTTCATGTTTCACTTTATCAAATGTCTTTGCTTAGACTATTCCTCATCTGGTAAAATACTGCTTTTGCGCTATTCTACGTTAGGCCGTCTTTACTTCATCTACCAGATCCTGTCATAAAAATATGTACTTTCTTGAACACTTTGATTCCCCTCAGACCGGATCCATTTACTTTATGATACTCTTGGTCACATAATGTCCGCACGCAACCAATCGAGAGAGCTGGCCTGGCCAGTAGTGTGTTTGCGGCCTCTACTTTGTCTGGACTGTAAATATATAAAAAAAAAGTTTTATCTATCGATTCAGACCACAGTGACCAGAGGCGAGCCGCTGGACAAGTGCCAATGGACTGATGGCGTCATTCTTGGGAAGCGTCCGGGCTCACGTTGTATGCAGACTGGGTAGTGGTCGGGTGACGGGTGCTCCCTCTCTCAGTCTCGTGACAGATAGTGTGTAAATTAAACAATTAGTTTATCAGTCTGGACGTGGCTGTTGTCCGCCCAGGGACAGCCTGTGTGTAACCCGATTTCTGTAATGAACGAGTATCTAGAGACAACGCATTAATATCAATGGGACTAGGAGTTATCTCGCCAACCCGAGATGCTCAGAATAGGACATCAGACTGCGGGTGTTTGGTAAACGACTGTTGTTTTAAAGTAATGTCTGCTAGTCAGATGCTTCAAGTACCGAGCGGACAGACGAGGGCGATACTCCCCACATCCAAGTTGCTGTAATCATTATCATTTAGTGTCTTGTACTGCGCAGGAATTTACCGCATTAAAAGTCTTTTGAAATGTCTGTCCATCATAAGGCAGAGTCTCCACTCTGTTGCTGTCATGAGAAATGTATCTATCGAGTCTTGAAATCGTCTACTTTGTCGTCTTTATCTTATCTACTTTCCCTAAACACTCCTTTCCACACACCCCTGTCCTCTTACATGCCCATTATGTATTAACATGTAGTAATGCAGCTTTACAGAACACCATTAGAGAAAACTTAGTATGCTTACTTTAATTTATAATAAAGCTGCATTTATCTTAGTTGCATATCATGTCAGGACGTAACAGTCAACCCCAGCATATTTGGGCTCTTTATGATTTCTTGGCAAGTTTACGTTCAGTTTTGTTTTTCTGTGCACGCTCGCCCGCTTTTTGAACTCAAGCTAGTTCACACACACACACACACACACACACACACACACACACACACACACACACACACACACACACACACACACGCACACGCACGCGCACGCGCACGCGCACGCACACACACTTCAGATGACGTACCTGTAATTTACGTCCCCAAGCAAAGGGCGATAGGTCAAAATGTAAGTCTAATTGTCCGGTGTAGGGGCTGAACCCCTTACCTCGGTATCAGAACACTGAATGGTTAAAAACACGCGTTCTTATTCATTCGTCCATGCTGACCTTTACGTTCAGTGATTTGCCATTACTTTCTCAACGACCCGTACTCATACCACTGTATGAAAATAAACACAAGGTGGTCAGCTGCCAAATCGCCAACAGCTATATTTCGTACGCGGTATGCGGGATTTTTATTTGCATCTTTAACCCATTCGCAATAATTTTCATATCTTTACCGCACTTCCACTAAATGTATTCATACTTTCACATGCCCAAAATATTTAACTGATTCCGTTCCAAACAGAGGCATTTGATTGTATACAACATCAGAAACTGTGGAACATCATGTGGAATATGGGCTTTCCACCACATGTAGTACAACTCATAAAAATGCTCTCTCTAGACCAACAAGCAGCGGTTAGAATAGAGGCGAGACATCAGACTGGTTTGACATCAAACAAGGAGTCCGTCAGGGCTGTGTGTTGCTCCTTATTTGTTTAACCTGTACGCCGAAAATATAATGAGAAATGTCAGAGATGATATAACCAGGGAGCAATATGATGCCATAAATATCAGTGATCATGACATACCAGAGATTCAATATGCTGATGATACAGTATTGCTCATTATGTATTCGTATGTACTTATTCCATAAAGTAAATAGTAATAACAGTACTTCATATAAAACTCTTCCTTCCGGTCATGAACATAGATGTTAGGCAGTGAAACGGTTAAGATCTCTGGGTGTTTATGCTCGTGGCAACCGTTGCATTCACATTTTTCTCAAGTTGGACTGGTAGTTTGTGGGAACTTATAACAGAGAAGTTTTCAGGAAGGTTGTTTTGGGAGCAAGGTTCTGCGAAGGACATGCTACTGAATGAATGAATGAATGAATGAATGAATGAATGCCTAACAAAAAGTAGGCTTTGACGAAGCATGGCACACAATCATGAGAACACGTATTATAATGTAAATTTCCGTCGATCGAACATTGACATTGAGGAGAATGCCACGAAATAACACAAACAGCACGACGACCCAAGTATGGCGATATATCTTCCTTCTGTCACATTTGTCTAGATATGATTCTTTTGCACTGAATCAGTTGATTCTTCTCAATTTGGTTTCCTTCATAACAACCAATCTTCTTCAATATTGAGTTGTGTCAGATAAATGTGTTCTAATTTTCCTGCACTGAAGTTCTGTTACTCCCATCTAGCATGTATATTCAGTGCTTTTAATGTGCTTTCAGCGTAGGTGTAAATGCCCAAGTTTCACACTCACATGTCCATGCTCTTATCTTGTCTTGTTCCTCTTGTACCTTGTCGTGTCGAGACAGTACGATCATGCTTCAATCTTTTCCTTCGAGCACTAGGAAGAATCCCCTTCCGGCTTACTATAGGCCAGTCGCAGGTTTAGGACAGGAACATCTGATAAGGGGAGTCCGTCCTCCCTGGCCAGCCAAAGCCCAATTGACCCATGACTTTTCTGTCATGGTTTCCCGGTCTACACCACGGGAAGGTGAGGTTGACTTGTGCAGTCTGCGGGTCACCTTCAGGCAACTATTTTTCACTTTTCACCCCTCATGAGAGAGACCAGTCGATTCTAACCCTACTGGCTGCAGGGCCAGGCGCAGTTCACACCTTGTAGACCCCTTCTGTTGCCATAGGTTTTGATGCCTCAATGTATTCAGTGTAGTGTCTTTCTTGTGTTTATATGTTGTGTTTTCTGTATTTATTTTTCTTGCTGATTAAGATATTCGCCGCAACGTCGTATGTTTTCCATAACTGTGTTCTGTAAAGGTGCATTACTTCGTGTTATTTTATATTATATATATACTTCCACAGCTTTACCGAAGTTGCACTAATTGTATTCAAATTCCTGTGATATGATAGCTCTTAATGCACCAATCCATACAGGTTTTGATAGCTTTATTGTATGCAGGGCGATGTTTTTTTTTTTTTTTAAATTTTGTCTTCACATTTCCATCTCTTGTCAGCAGTGAGCCTAGATATTATACATACATATCAATTGGCGAACCTCCTGAGAACACCAAGACAGTTCATAAACACACAAGTATTGTTTGGCGGCCATAGAAGTAGAGGACAGAAGCAGGGATTAGAGGACGCTCTAGACAACATGCAAACTGAAAGGTACAGTTACCGACTAGGATTCGAACCTGCACCTCCAAATGACGACCGCGCCTCGCTGACAGCCTTGTTTTCGTCTCCATGCAATTGTATGAATGTCGGTCGTTTAGAAAGCATGGCAGACTACTTAACTTAAAATCTCCCAGGAATCACAAACAACTCAAAAAATGCTGGAGTTATCTCTACGTCCTGAAAAGGATATGCAGTTAACTAACTTAAAGGTATCTTTCAATGCGACAGAAGTGGACATAGTTGTCCCAGTACCTGATATGCCTTTGCACAATGTGTGTTGATTTCTCTACCCATTTACTCATTGAAATTTCTTTTGTTTCAATGTTCGTGAGTATAATGGACACTGCATTACAGTATGATGTGTTTGTGTGTTTGTTATTTGATCTATGATGTCTTAATATAAAATTATTTGACCTATGGTTCTATTTCATTGGTTGGAGACGAATTCTGTCCATATTCCATAGTTGTGGGATAATGTGGGCCACAGGCCTGGCTAATGAAGACATCTTTTTACTAGTTGGTCATGCGTCGAAGTACACTTATTCCTGCAGTGAGGCGTTGTCAAATAGAGGTGACAGGCACGAAACCCGGTCGGTAACTATAGCTTGTAATTTTCATGGTGTCTAGTATGTCCTCTAATCCCTGCTTCTTTCCTGTACTTCGGTGGGCGCCAAACAATGTGTTTATTTATGGACTGTAGAGATATTATACTCTGCGCACTGACTGTTTGTTCCATATGACTGTAAGTGGTGATGCGGCTACGCCGTATGCCTCGCGCTACGAAGGTCATCAACTCGATTCGGTTCACGGATGCAATTGGTTCCAAATGTTGCTGTATGTAGCCGGGGCGCAGTGTTGGGGTGAGCGCCCAACATTGCTTAAATACCCCAATGGCTCGTGAATACATAACCTATGCAGCAAAAGTCCAACTCCTGGCCTTCACGTGGCGGAACTGTTTCTACTAACAGGAGAAGAGGCGACGGCGAGTATCTGGCGCCGGAAAATAACCAGTGTGCTCTAGATGTGTATACACATACATGCATGTGCAGACACGTGTGTGCGTGTGTACACATCTAAACTCGAGTGAGACCACAGTCTGCTCTAGCAAAGGAAAGGTGCTGAAGACGGAGGCAACCAGCCATGAGGCGCACCACAGAAATCAAGATGCCACGCAATTACGCAAAATGGAATATGTCGACTACTGCTAAAAGTTATGGTGCTCGCCCTGCTTTGGACCCCCAGGCAGGTGCAGTGCCGGGCCCTATGTCTCGAAAGGGTCCAACCCCTACTACTGGAGGTCCTTCTCAGATGTCCTGTGGAGCCAGGGGACATGAGAATAGAACGGCTGGCCATACTAAACAAAGACTTAAAATAATGCACTGGAATGCGGAGGGAGTCAGCAAAAAAAAAAAAAATAGAATTAGAAAACATCCTGGACCAAGAAAAAGTAAGCATATGTTGCTTGCAAGAAACTCACCTCAACGAAAATATAGCCTTCAAAATCAGAGGCTACCAGTGTTACCGATCTGACCGAAAGGACAGGCGAAAAGGTGGGATACTTACCCTTGTAAAAAATAACATCACTGCTTCCCAAATCGAAGTCTATATGGAAGGGGCTGAGTATCAGACACTTAAACTTAAAACAGGCTATACAGACCTACATCTGATCAATTACTACTGTCCAAGTGACCGCCCACAGGCACTGGACACACTACCATTAACAGAAAAAATGATTGTGTGTGGCGATTTCAACAGCCACTCGCAGAGTTGGGGCTATGATCACATGGACCAGAGAGGAGAGAGACTGGAAGACTGGCAGGATGAGAATAGATTCATCTTGGTTAACAAGCCGTCCGACCCACATACTTTCTACTCGAGATCATGGCACTCTACAACTACACCTGACCTGGCTTTTCATTCACCAGACCTGGAGTAGAACATTACACGAATTGTTGGGAAACAACTTGGCGGCAGCGACCATCGGCCAGTCTTTCTAACTGTAGAAAATGAGCTTGTAAGTGAAAGCAGCACCCTCTCGAGGTGGAACTACAAGAAAGCAGACTGGGCAATGTACAGGAATCGCACCAGCTTACTGGTTAGAAACCTGAACGCTGAGAAAGACATAAATAAAGTAGTTGAAGAGTTTGGAAAATGCATACTACATGCAGCGCGAGAAACAGTACCAAGAGGAGCCCGTAAACAATATAAACCCTACTGGAGTAGTGAACTGGAACAGTTGCATAATGATGTGGAAGTATGTAGAAAGCAAGCAGAGGCCACACCCAGCCAAGAGCACCACAATAAATTCCAGCATGCAAAAGCCAAATTTCAAAGGGCCAAGCTGCAGGCTAGACGGAAAAGCTGGCAGGAAAAAACAGAGTCTCTGAACTTTGAAAGAGACACAAGGAAATTGTGGAAGCTAATAAAACAACTTAACGATGAGGGCACAGGGAGAAACTCAAAAATTGCACTACATAAAGATGGAAACATCTTAACAAGAAAGCAAGCAGCTGACCATTTTGCGGACTCATTCGCACAAGATAACAATATCAAAATTAGTCCAGAGAAACAACAAGAGATTCGAGAGAAACTGCAACATACAGGACAGAAGGAAATAGTACATGAGGTTCTGGAGGCACCCATCACAATCAGCGAACTGGAGCTAGCCATATCAAAACTGAAAATGAGAAAGTCACCAGGAGCTGATGGTATCTCCAATGAAATGATCAGGAACCTAGGAACAGAGGCCAAAGCAAAGCTGTTGCAGATCTTCAATAACAGTTGGACCTTAGGCAGTGTTCCACAAGCCTGGAGAGAAGCAATCATGATACCCCTCCTAAAATCAGGGAAAGATAGTTCCATTGCCTCTAGCTACAGACCAATTAGTCTCACCATGCAAAACACTGGAGCGCATCATCAATCAAAGACTGCAGTGGTACATTGAAAGTAAAAACATCCTTGTGCCACAGCAGGCTGGCTTTAGGCAGTGCTACTCTACGGAAGATCAGACAACCTACCTCTCTCAAGAAATTGAGGATGCATTCCAAGAGAAGAAGCTGGTGCTTGCGGCATGGATAGATTTGAAGAAAGCCTTTGACAAAGTCTGGAAAGAAGGTCTGATGAATAAACTGAGAAACTGCAAAGTCAATGGAAGGATGTACAAATGGGTGAAAGCATACTTGCACAACAGAAGAGCCCGAGTACAGATAGACGGACTCAAGAGCAAGAAAGTACTACTGCGTCACGGTGTTCCCCAGGGCGGAGTCTTGTCCCCCACACTTTTTCTAATCTTCATCAATGATCTCGTTGCTAATCTACCGCATGGAATTAAAGCGGCAATGTACGCCGATGACCTGGTTCTATGGAGCACAAATGAACATGCATCAGTGGCCACCAGATTACTACAAAGAGCTGTAGATACATTTGTTGCATGGGCAAATAGATGGTGTGTCAGCATAAACACTGACAAGTGCAGCACCACCCTATTTACCCTCTCTCCAAAACAAAAGGCAGGGACCCTACAGATAAATGGAACACCCCTAAGAGAAGATAAAGAACCAACATACCTTGGAGTATCATTTGATGGCAGGCTGACATGGAGAAATCATCAACACAGCAGTAGCAAAAGCCAGAAGGAAAATAGCCATCCTGAGAAAGATAAGTGGAACCACATGGGGAGCCAGTGGGAAAATTCTTAGCAAAGTTTATCAACAGAGCATACGACCACACCTGAAATAAGGGTCAACTGCGTGGTGTTCGGCATAAAAAACCACACTACAAGAGCTGGACAAAGTGCAAAATCAAGCACTTAGAGTCACCACAGGAGGGATGAGATCAACCCCTATAGTGGAAATGGAGAAGATGGGGAGGACACAAGCACTGAGTGAGCGCAGAGATACGAAAACGCTAATACAAGCAGAAAAGTTCCTCAGCTTGCCAGGCCACCCTATGAAGAACAGATTTGAAAACCTAGCTATGGGGCGGTTGAAAAGAAGTAGTTTTATCCACCAGGCCAAACGACTCTGCAGAGAAACCACCGATCTGCCCACAGTTGGTATCCCCCTAACAACTATTCCAGAGCGAACTCCATGGAAAGATGAGCATAGACTATCATTACAAATCCAGACAAAAGTGAGAGGAATATTTGACAAGGAAGAACAGAACAGTGTGCAGCGCAGAACAGCCACTCTCAGCTTCCTTGATGAAGAATACCCACAGGACCTCTGGATCCGAGTCTACACAGATGGGTCAGCACAAAATGCTGTTCGAAATGGAGGAGCGGGAGTGTACATAGAATACCCAAATAATACTAGGGACACAGCTAGAGTACCGACAGGAAAGTACTGCCATAACTACGATGCTGAAATTGAGGCAATCAAGATAGCAACAGAGAAATTACTAAATACCAGCAATGGTACACAACCTGTGGTGCTATTGACAGATGCAAAATCAGTACTCGAGGCGCTCCTGTCTGGGAAATTGCCAGTACTAAGGACACGACTTTCTGAACTTAGCAGTCAGCATAAGGTCACCATACAGTGGATACCATCCCACTGTGGAGTACCCGGGAACGACAGAGCTGATCAATTGGCTAAGGAAGGAGCCAAAGAAGAACAGCCTGATGTGCCCGTTACATACCAACAAAAGAAAAGAATGATCAAATCAGTCAGGAAGCCACCAAAACCTGCTCAAGATGACTACCACGTTATGGATAGACCAGAACAAGTCATTATTCTGCGCCTCAGGACAGGGCACAATAGATTACGCAACCACATGTATACAAAATTCAAGATTGGTGAAACAGCCATGTGCACATGTGGACTGGCGCACAGACAGCAGAGCACATACTCCAAGACTGCCCAAAATATAACATATCTAGGCAAACCTTCTGGCCTAGAGATACGCCAGTGGAAGATACACTTTATGGACCGCTGTGTGAACTGAAAAAGACAGTTCAATTCATACAAGAGACAGCTTTGCAGTTATAGACATATTTCAAGCGAACGAAAGAAGAAGAAGAAAACGGATGCAATCTTGTCTGAGACACCCGGGGATCGTCGCTGGAGATGCGGAGTTCGTGCTTTGCGCGACGCTTTCGACAGGCCACCCTGCGGAAAGAAACCTTGCACTATGGGGTAAAAGCCAGTGCAATGATGTCGACTCTATTGCCTTGTAAATCCTTTTTTTAAATCAACTGATAAATAGATCTTTTGACTTATTTGTTTTGTCTGTTATCATGATTATACTTTTGTATTAAGATATGCATTTTGTTTTTCCACTTTGCTGTTACACTGATGTTTTTCTAAATTTACATATTTGTTGTTGATGATGATGCTGCGTCGTCTCCACAATGAAGTTCAGAGTTCAGGTATCTCATTTTTTCTTGCTCGCTCGCTTTGAACTCAAGCGTAGTCCATATACATTATTTATAGTAGTATTGGACTGAACTGTGCGCGTGGATTAGCTTTCCCTATTACAGTGTTCCTCGTCATCAGGCGAACCCACTCCGACTTCAGAGGTAGTTGTAATTTACGTCCCCAAGTCAAGGACGACAGGTCAACATTTTAGTCCAGCTGTCCGGTGTGGAAGATGAATCGCTAACCTCGGTATCAGCACAACGGATGTTTAAGAATAGGCGTTCTTACCCATTCGACCATGCTGACCTGCAGGTATCTCAATTCCACAGAATATATGCCTGCTCAGATATACTTTTTTTTTGTCAGAAACCATATTCCTACTGATATTGTATGTCTGCCAGTTTGTCTGCTGAGTGTCACTGCTTCACATGCATGTAACGGTGCATACACTGTAACAGTTTACTTCTTGCTGCAACTGACGGCATGCTATTGGTGAGTATGTTTTCCATCTTGCAAAAGGCCACTGTACACTTCTTTAGAACAACAGAACCGACCAATCCTAACTTTTCTTTAAATGGTCGTTATTATATTGAACACAGCATTACGGTCTGAGTGTTTGTTATTCCACCTATGCTGGTGTAATATAACATTTTGAGACCAGTGGTGCTATTCCAGTCGTTAGATACGAATTCTGTCCATGTTCCACAGCTGTGGATTCATGTAGATGATAGACCTGGCTAATGAAGTCACCTTCTTTTAAGCGTGTCTAGTTGGTCATGCGTTGAAATAAACTAATTCAAGCAGCGAGGGGCTGTTGTCATTTGGACGTCTTAAAAAAATGACAGGTTCTAACTCCAGTCGGTAACTATAAGTTTCAATTTTTATGGTGCCTAGTGTGTCCTCTATTTTCTATATGTATGATTACCAAACAGTACACGTGCGTTTATTTATGAGTTGTCTTACTGGCCTCACAAGTTTTCCTTGTTGACATTATGAAAACCCAGGTTGTCCTTCCCATACTTCTTGTTGTGTTTTCTTCCCAACCCTATACATGATGATTCTTAACAAAATCTGTGTAATCTGTTTCACCTTGCTAACTGTTCGATGTTGGATGTTGATCAAACGCTAAGGCTCCTGATTTCTTCAGGATTGCAATAAGCAAATAATTACTTAAGTCAGAAGGTATGTCAACAGTATCATTTGTTGTATTCAGCAACCTGCTGACCTCATTCTTCACAGACATTCATCATTTCAGTTGTGATGTTTTTCGAACCTGCGTCTTGCTGGATTTTTTTTTTTAAAATTGTGAGTGTACCGTTGTTAGTGAGTTCATACATTCTTTTGTGCATTAATTTGGTATTGTGTATGTTGAGTTGTTAACAACCTCTGCAATTATCATTAAACCACGCTTCTATATGGAAAAAAGACTATATTGAATTATAGAGACCACATGGTACAATTGCAGCATGCTCGCTCTTTCGGTCTGCCTAGTTAACTCCAGAGGAAAGGTAACACCAATATGTCTGAAGCAAGCTTCAAAAGCTGCCGGATCAGCAAAGCAATGCTATAACCGTCTGCCTGTCGGAGATTCGATACTAGCCAGCTGCCGACTAAGGCTTAGAGCCTGGTCTATCCTGTCATGACATTAAGTCTTTAGGTTGCATTTCCCCATACGAGGATAAGGCCTGTAAACCTCCTCCCCCTCCACCACCACCAAATTGCGCTCTTCCACATAACGATTTTGGTACAATGTAGGGTGTCGAATTTGGTGAGTGTCACAAAATAAAACCTTACGTTTAACCAGTTGATTATTATAGAGGCTTTCTGATTTAAACGGACTATCTGCTAGCGACAACTATTTTACTAACAGAATAAACAAATCGGATGTCAAAATCCCAGGACAATATTTGTAGCTGCACGTGTACATCTGGTCGACGGATGGGGAACACTCGGTGGTGAGTGAGACGGATCCCGGCAACGCTTTGACAGTTTGTCAACATTTGAATACAGATGGAACCCGTGGGATCATGGTGGCAATCGGATGTCGGCCATCACATGTCGGGCAAAAGTAACAGTTGCAGATGTGTAGGGGAAGTGAATGAGCTGAATCATACATCGCTTTGACAGATTATAAACAAGTCGGATTGGAAGCGGAAGTACTCAGCTCGGAAGAAAACAGTCCATCTGTCAATTTATAGTTTCCGGACGTAAAGAAGATTGGCAGCTTGTTGGGGAAAACTGTTGTTGGGATCATACAGTAACTCGTTAGTTTGTTGGGGGAGTCCAAACAACTGATGACAACTTTGACAGTGACTAAGCCAGGGAAAATCGATTCTTGACAATGGATGATATGCCCAAATAACACCTGCAGGACATCAACCATGTCACGTGACCAAGTTTAGGGGTTTGCCAGAAAACCATGATTGGAGAGGACAGTTGAACTCAAACCTTGGATTTTAGTGGACGTGCTTCGGCACTGTGGTTCTGATGGGAAAATGTCTACCGTGTGCGAATTGAGTTAATTTAATTTTACACGTGCCTGTCATGGCAAGAGTGGATGTAATTTGATCTAACTGCAGTGTTGCCTAAGGTAGAACCTATTATAATTAGTTCTAATTAATATAGGCTGTAGCCTTGTTAAAACTAAAGTGTGATGATTAGCACTGTTAGTGGAAAACTAGCTAGAGTAGGGAAGTGATACTTGGCTCTGTTAGTTGAAAATAGATTAGTGAAGTGTGATAAGCTTTACTAGTTGAGAATTGAGTAATGAGGGATAATTGGGATATTCCCGTAGGTGTCCCTGGTGGGCGGGGTTCCGCATTCTGTTTGTTGATTTTTTTTTCTTGTCTTGGCCTGATGATAACCTATGTGTTCAGTCATCTGTCCATGACAGAGTAGGTTCATTATATTTTCTGAGCGAGGCCGATGGCCACGATCATCTAATAGAGATCAGTGACGGGGAGGCTATCACCGGTTATATGATTTATGTTACAGGTTCCTCTGGTTGGAATGAAGAACACGGAACCAAGGAACAATCCGATCCCGGATAACGTTTGGCGCAGGAAGATTGGCCAGCAACTTTACAAAAGAGCTTAGGCTAGAGGAAGATGATCAACATTGCTCAGTGGAGCTGAATGGTATATGTATCCTACAGGATAAATACCGAATGAGTTTAGGTCATACCAGTTTTAACACACCAGTAGTGATGGATATTCAGTTCACTTATGACTAGAACAAAAATAAAGGACTCTATTGGAGTATAGACAATAACTGTTTAATAGTGAGAACTAGAGAACATTTAGCAAGAGACAAAAAGTCCTGTTCATAAGACAGTGTTCCATGTTTGTTTCACTGCGCCGGAATTATGAAGCCGGAGTTTCTATAAACTATTAGGAACAGTTGCGTTAGGAACAATAATAGTTTTTTCCACGGATTATATATTTACATGGGATTCAGATCTCATGGTCATCAGAGTTCCTGGAGGAGGACATGTCTGGAGAGAAGGATACGACTTCGGTGAGGTCTAGTGTACTGACTCGTGTGATGTCGTGTAATCCTTGCCATGATGTGTGCACTATGATCCTGAACTTTGAAGGCTGACATATACATTTATGTTATAATACACGACACACATTGTCTTCGCATACACGTCTCATATACGTTACACTTTTCTTTTAATAAATTAATCTTTATTAATTTTTAGAAGCAAGAGTTGTTGAGTATGTTGCGTTGGGGAAGTATGAGAGGGGGCATAGTACGACAGTGAGAGAGTGATAGGAAAAGGTGTCCACGGGCTGATGGAGTGTGTTGGACGGAAGCTGGTGGATTCTCCAGGATATTGATAGGAAAAAAATATTATAATGTGGGTGTTGACTCTCCTCACTCCAGGGACGACACTTTAAAGGAGGACACGACATTATTGGGGGCTCGATAACGGAATCCCTGGACAGCGGGATCTCTCGTAAACGTGATCCTTGGACAGCGAGGTCTCCTGCAAGCAGGAACCTTTGACAGTGGGATCTTCTGACAACGGGGTCTTTTGACAAGGGATCCTTAGTTATAAGAGTGAGATATCATTTTGGAGAATCCAGCTAGAGTGAATGTGGATAGGGGTTAGGACTAATATCTTACCTGTTCACACTTCACACGTCTGCAAAGGTCTGTGGTCCTGATTCTACTCTTGTCACTGAGTGAATGTGCTGTGTGTGGTAATATCTAGATTTATAGTACTTGTTCATATATCTGTATAGTAATTTGCAGTTATATTGTACTCGACCTGCTAGCTTACCTCTCTGTATAATGGCCACCCCTAAACTAACCACGTTAGAATTAAAGGCAAAGGGGGAAGAAATGGGATTGTCGGGTTCTGCTCCAACGGATTACATACAGGAAGTGGAGAGAGAGTATCGTCAAGCAGAAAGGGAAGATCGAAAGGCCGAGTTGGAATTGAGAAGGATGGAGTTGGAGCAAGCAGCTAAGAAATTTGAAACTGAACAAGCAGCTAGGAAACTGGAAGCTGAACAAGAAGCTCAGAAAAGGGAGCACGAGTACCGGATGAGGGAACTCGAGTTGAAGAGTCAATCTAATGGGGAAACTGAGGGAGCTGTTGGAGGTGCCTCCATCCCAGGCTCAACACCAGTAGGTGGACATGGGTACCATGCTATGAAGTTTCCTTTAGCGGTCTACGAGGAGGACAAAGAGAAGATTGACCAGTACCTTCAACGCTTCGAGGCTATGTCAGTTGCTATGGGTTTGGAGCGTAACAAATGGAATCTCAAGCTATCCCAGGGTTTACGCGGGACCGGATACGAGGTTTATTCTCGCCTGCCACCAGGACATGAGAACAATTATGACGAATTAAAGACGGCTCTGCTGAAACGATTAGAGGTTACGTCACATACCTACTGAAAAAAATTTCGAGCAGCGAAACGAGAACCGGGGGAGTTGTTTGCCGCCTACAGTTTGCGTCTAAAATCTTATCTCCATAAGTGGATGGATTTGGCTGGGTTTGCACATGACTTTGAGAGTCTGGAAGAGCTCATGGTGGTCGACCAGCTGAAGAAGCAAATGTCTAAACCTCTCAGGACGTTCCTGGGAGAACAAGGAGCGGAACGTATTGACCTCGTGACAAAATTAGCAGAACGGTTCGTCGAGGTACATGGGGAGGCCGGGGAAAACCTTTCCACAAACTCCAAAAGTCAAGAGAAACATGATAAGAAGAAAGCCAAATACTCAGGAACAAAAAAGGGGGAACCTTATGTGCAAAAATCAGAGGATAGTTCAGAGAAGAAGAAGGAGGGAAGCAAGAGCACTTCAAGCTCTACACCAAAACGACCGTGGTCGGAGAAGTGGTGTTCAATTTGTAAGTCACCCTCTCACAATACGAGGGACTGCAAATCGAAGGCTAAGAACCCTCACTTCGCAGCATGTCAAGTGACTTCCAAGGAGGTTGTCACGGAAAATGCCAAGGTCAACAAGGAAGCTCTCCACCAGGAGAGCTCACTCAAGTCCGGCAATAGAAAATCTAGGACAGGGAAATGGTGCAACCCATGCAAGTCAAACACGCACAATGCTATTGACTGCAGGGGAAAGTCAGGAGACACTCAATTCGTCGTGTGCCCCGGGAAACCTAAGGTGGAGCCCACCGAACAGGTCGAGGCCGAGGAAGAGACTCCAGACCAGGAAAAACCACATGTAGTGGAATTGGTAGAGGTTAACGGTCGTCAAGTGGAGTGTTTGTACGACACAGGACTGGACGGGGAGGCCGTGATTTTTGCGGATCTGGTACATCCAGAACAATTCACAGGTGAGACCATAGAGATACAGCCTGCACAGAAGAGTGCTGTAGTCATGAAGTTGCCCATTGCTAATGTGGAGATTCGGTCAAGGTACGTCACCGGCACCATCAAGGTCGCTGTATTGACCGATCCCATTTTTCCAGTAATCCTAGGTTGCCGGTATGTCTTTCTGGGAATGCCCAGGGAGCCAATCCATATGGGAGCAATGCAGACTCGCTCTCAGACGAAAACGGAAGAGGCAGACGCAATTGTGACTAACCCAATGCCGGGGGAGCTACGAACTGCCCAGAGTGAGGATGATACTTTACGTCCTTGCTACAGAAAGCTCTGCAGAAAAGTGCTGATCCACCAGGACGGGGGCAGTACTACATGAAGAATAGGATACTCTACAGGAGAGCAGGAAGGGGAGACAACCTATACGGTCAGTTGGTCGTCCCGAAAGCTCACCGGTCCCAGATTCTTCATATGGGGCATACCATCTCCTTTAGTGGACACATGGGTATTGCCGCCACCATGCAGCGAATTTCCTGCCATTACTATTGGCCGGGAATGACAGATGATGTGCGTCGGTATGTGAAGTCATGCCCTGAGTGCCAAAGGGTGGCACCGAAACACTGGACAGCACCGGTGGTGTTGGGTGAGATGCCCATCATGAACTCTCCTTTCGAGAGGGTAGCCATCGATATCGTGGGTCCACTTCCCAGGACTAGGAAGAGGAACATGTATATACTCACAATGGTGGATTGCTGTACAATGTGGGGTGAAGCCATACCGTTGACCACGATTGACTCGAAACGAGTGGCGAACGCACTGATGGAGGCCTTTACCAGATTAGGCTTTCCGGATCAAATTCTGACGGACAATGGATCTCAGTTTTGTGGAAAACTCATGGAGGAGGTATTTAGGGTGTTTCAATCTAACCACATACATACCAGCCCTTACCACCCTCAAGCCAATGGACAAGTAGAGCGTTTCAACGGCACGTTGATGACAATGCTCAGGAAATTAGCGCAGGAAAAACCTGATAGGTGGGATGAATATATCCCAGCAGCACTCTTTGCCTATCGGGAAGTTCCTCATGGCTCAACAGGACTACCACCCGCTACGTTGCTGTTTGGTCGTCCAATCAAAGGACCGTTGGAAGCCATGTTGAGGAGTTGGACTGAAGAGGGGACGTCAGAAGAAGTGATCTCATCCTTCAAATACGTGGAGGAACTGAAAGAAAAACTCCACAAGGGATGGACTCTGGCAAATCAAAACTTGAAAAAGGCCAGGAAAAGACATGCGGCTTACTACAACCGTAGGTCTAAAGAAAGATCTCTAGAGGTGGGAGATAAAGTCTTGTTGCTACTCCCAACGGGAAACAACAAACTGGAGATAGGTTGGCAAGGACTATTTCCCGTGGAAAGGGTGATGTCCAGAACCAACTATCAGATCCGGATCCGGGGAAAGTCGAAGATCTTCCATATCAATCTCTTGCGGAAATACGAAGAGAGACCCGAAGACAAGGCAGCTCACCTCATGGCAATGGCAGTTGCAGTGGAGACAGAAGTGGGAACCAACGAGGGCAGGGAATATCCCTTAGTACACCAGGAAACCTATAGGGATGTACAAGTGAACCCTGATCTGACCTCACAGGATAGGGAAAAGATAACCCAGGTTCTCAAGTTTCATAAAGAGATACTGACTGATAAACCAGGACGAACGAGGTTGGTGGAGTTCGAGATGACTTTGACCACGCAGGAACCTGTTCGTCAAAAGGTCTACCCAGTGCCATTCTCTAAAGAAAAGGCCCTGGAGGAAGAAATACAGAAACTGCTGGAGGATGACGTGATTGCACCATCCACATCCCCATACAATGCAGGGGTATTTTTGTTACGGAAACCAAGTGGAGAACACCGGTTGTGTATAGACTACCGACTTCTGAACAGTCACACACAATTTCAGGTGGAACCTTTGCCGAATCCAACTCAGTTATTCGCTAGGCTCCATAAGGCTCGGTACTTTTCAAAGGTGGATCTGAGTCGGGGGTACTATCAGATACCAGTCAAACCGGAGATTCGACCACTGTTGGCTTTCAGTACACCCAGTGGACACTACGAATTCAAGGTCATGCCATTTGGACTCAGCAATGCACCCAGTGTGTTTACACGCATGCTGATGACTTTACTTGATCCTTTACAGGATCCGGCTATCATCTCATTCATGGATGATATTCTGATTTCCAGTGACAGCTTGGATGACCACTTACAATCCTTGGAGAGAGTGTTTCATAGGCTCAAGGAAGCAGGGCTTACTGCTCGTCCAACCAAGTGCATGATTGGTTACCAGACTCTGGAATTTCTAGGTCACACCATCACTCCAGGACACATTGTCCCAGAAGAGAAGAACCTGGAGAAAATCAGAAATGCACCAAGGCCAAAAACGAAGAAGGATGTGCAATCTTTTCTCTCGTTGTGTGGGTTTTACCACAAATTTATCCCACATTTCACTGAACTGGGAGCTCCATTGACGGAAACCTTGAAAAAGGGATTCCCTGACCAAATCATTTGGACACCAGAATGTGAGAATGCCTATAGTCAGTTAAAGGAGGCCTTGGTCTGCAAACCTGTATTACAGCTCCCTGACCTTTCCAAACCATTTGTGTTGAGAACGGATGCGAGTGGGATTGGGATTGGGGCAGCCTTGTTACAAGAAGGAAAAGACGATGCTTCTGTTTTGAAACCTGTAGCATACGCAAGTAAGAAACTTCTACAGGCGGAGAGGAATTATTCAACCGTCGAGAGAGAGTGCTTGTCCCTCTTATGGGCAGTGCAAAAATTCCAGCCATATTTGTATGGAGTTAAGTTTCGAGTCCAGTCGGATCATCAACCCCTGATGTTCCTGGCTACTTCTCAGAAGCCCAACGCCCGTTTGATGCGGTGGTCGTTGTTACTTCAACCCTATAATTTCACAGTGGAGTACATTCCTGGGAAGGAAAATGTTGGAGCGGATTTCTTGTCAAGACACCCAGCTCCTGAAGAAGAAGAATGAATCATCTGGATTAAACTCACGGTGGAGAAGAGTGAGATGGACTACTCTCTTAAGAGGGGGCATATGTCACAAAATAAAACCTTACGTTTAACCAGCTGATTATTATAGAGGCTTTCTGATTTAAACGGACTATCTGCTAGCGACAACTATTTTACTAACAGAATAAACAAATCGGATGTCAAAATCCCAGGACAATATTTGTAGCTGCACGTGTACATCTGGTCGACGGATGGGGAACACTCGGTGGTGAGTGAGACGGATCCCGGCATCGCTTTGACAGTTTGTCAACATTTGAATACAGATGGAACCCGTGGGATCATGGTGGCAATCGGATGTCGGCCATCACATGTCGGGCAAAAGTAACAGTTGCAGATGTGTAGGGGAAGTGAATGAGCTGAATCATACATCGCTTTGACAGATTATAAACAGGTCGGATTGGAAGCGGAAGTACTCAGCTCGGAAGAAAACAGTCCATCTGTCAATTTATAGTTTCCGGACGTAAAGAAGATTGGCAGCTTGTTGGGGAAAACTGTTGTTGGGATCATACAGTAACTATCACAGTGGCCGAGATGATATAACAATGCTGAGTGTGGAAGGCTCGTGATAATATAGTGGACAAGTCTCGTCTTTTATAAATTCATACGTTTATTAGGTGAAAATCATTCATCGTCAACATGATGGAAAACTCCTACATTCTTGTTGTTTACCTCCTGAATTCCCAGTCCCCAAGTGACGTGTGTGCAAGCCCTGGATACGTCTATCCATTCGTGCACACACGTTCACCAACTATGGTTTCCCACTAGTTAATGAATGCGCAGCATTCCCTAACTCTTTACTCCTAAGCTATACTGTTACAATACCTCCCCTTCTTCAAGGAGATTTTTTTCCCTGAAAAAAATCTCAACCCCAACTCTTAACCACTTAACTCTACTATACCTGCCCAACAATCCCATATATTTCTCAACTCAATTCTCACCCTCTTATCTCATCATAGCCAAATGCTAACTAGAGACATACTTCATACTACATCAATAATACAAAACTCTCTACAAAACTCGTTACAAAGTTCTCCACAAAAACTCTCTACAAAATTCTCCATAAGTGAACCGCTATTAAAGTGTCCATCTAAATTATGATTGACAAAAATTGAAGATATTTCCCTATCTTTTTCTCCTTATTCACATTCTCGCTATTCCAGGATAGACAGAAAAGTTTAGTTAAGTCAGTTAGGTTGGATAGGTTAGATTTGGTAGGTGCGCACCTTAAAAAAATATAGAAAGTAAGGGGAAAAAGTAAGAAGTAACCACATTTCTCTTCCCATGCATTCTCAAAACTTTATAAAAATAAAGTTTCTAAAATTTATCTTCATTTTCGTCAATAATAATTGTTGTTATCAAAAGTTGATCCAACACTACAACCATTTGTATTATACAGCTCGTCAAATTCAACTATTCCTTCAAAACCTCCAAATTATTAGTATACTGTTGCGTACAGTCTTCTTCTTCCAGTGTCCACTTATTTAAATGCCAAAATTCAACCTGGCATTCCCCCCATATTCTCCCATTAAACGCTGTTCAACCCAGCTCCTATTTCAACTCCCCATTTACCCAATATCGCCCGTCACTCCAATCCATGTACTTACGTTACGAACTAACTAATGTAGTCCCTATTTCAATCCCTCATTTTAACTCTTTCCAAACCACCTGTAATGTCAATTTTTGCTGATACCCCCAGCCACTTTTAAATATACTCTTCCATTACAACATATTGAATCACTTCACTAATCACTACCACTTCCTCCTTAACTCAACCATGTTTCACCCTCAATTTCTATTTATAAACGTTATATACGTTAAACAACTCAACGTCTATTTCACATTTTCTGTAAGTTCCCAAAAACAACTCTTCATTTTTCCCCTAACTGAACGTCAAGCCAGTAATCATTTTAGACACACCCAGGATAACTCAATAAAAGCAACTGTTAAATTATCCTCACATTTATAAAGAATAATTGAAGTCAAACAACAGACTACACAATATCAACCCCCTCATTCTTTGACATCATCTTTATCCCCACACATTAATCAAATTAAACATATGTTATGAAACGAAAGACCATATATATACATACATATTATGACTTAATCAATTATTTTCCGTCTAAGAAAAACTCAACACTTCAACTTAAAAATCAAAATGATCACAAAGCATATATCAATAAGTCTGAACTTACTACCATATTATGTCTACTCATCCCAACAACTCTTTATTAAGTTGCCAACTTCCTTCCTTGGAAATACATAAATACCTTGTCTAACTTCTTCTTCTATCTGCAATCTACAGAATATTCTACCGCACTATTTATCCCTTCTCCACTTTCTTAATAGCTTCAAATTTTTTTCTATAAGTGCAATATCTACATCAATATCGTCATCCTCCTGAGGAGAACTATCTTCTTTCATATCAGCATCTTCATCAGTTTCTGACTTTTCATCCATCTCTTGTTCCGCATCTGTATATCCATTACTAGCAACCGCTAATCTCTTCCTTTCTAAATCCAATCTAATTTTTTCTGTCTTGACGTCTTAATAAATTTTCAAACAGTGGCATATCTTCATCACTTGAAGAATTCAGTCTAAACTTCCTTTGCCTCTTAATTTCTCTTTCTTTCTGTCTATCTAACTTTCTTTTTACTGCCTGTCTTGTATTCATAAATGGTGCTTCTATGTTTTCCTTGATTGATTCTTCATTATTATAATCGTCATACGTGTTGTTTTCCTCTATTACGACTGTTTTTGGTATTGTTTCTTCTTGTACAGCCGTAGTAGATGCTGTTGTTACTTGTTTCCCATTCTCTATAGGTATTGGATATTCCGTTTGTCTGACAATCTGTCCATCTGACAATTCTTCTGAATAATAATAATTATTATTATTCTCTGCATCTTTTTCCTCATTATCCCGTCTTAAGTGCTCCACATGTGAACGTGCAACATGCCCTGTAACTTGGTTCTTAATAGTATACGATACTGGACCCTTCTTTTCTAAAATATAATATCCCGGGACCCAATGAGCATCAAACTTAGAGTTTTTCCTATGTTTTTTTGTAATAAACTCTATCACCTATGTTGAACTCTTGTAAGTGTGCATTTTTATTTGCGTATTTCTTCTGTCTTTCTCGAGCCTTAATTATATTATTTCTTAAACGTACATGTGCTTTGTGCATCTCTTGCAACCTTGTTTCCTGAAAATCCTCCCCCATATATTTTCTCCTAGGCTTTAAATAAATTGTCAATTGGTAATATTGGTTCTCTCCCATGTACTAAGTAAAATGGTGAGAAACCTGTTCCTTCATTTTGGTGTGTACGGATCGCCGCTAATGCTATTCCCAAATAAAGATCCCAATCCATATCGTGTTCTTCTACATTTTTCGCTAGTATGTTGTATAATGTCCTATGTTGTCGCTCATTTTTGGCATTCGAAGTTGGTCTGTAATATGAAGTCTTAATGTGTTTTATATTCAAGTCTTTTACCAATTTTTCAAACTTTCTATTTACAAATTCTTTCCCATTGTCTGTAAGTATTATTTGTGGACACCCAAACCTTGGTATAAATTCTTGTAAAAGCATATTTATAACTGAATCAGCACTCTTGTCTGGAATTGGATAAACTTCTGGCCAGAGACTATATGAATCTACGATATGTAGTAGGTATATATTTCCCGATAATGTTTTTGGATGAGGACCTGAAATATCCAAACTTACTTTCTGCATTGGAAATTGAGGAATATCAGTATCCTGTAAGGGACATTTAATTATCTTCATGTTTCTTAACCTTCACTTTTCACATGCTTCAACATATTCATATACGCTTTTAAATAAATTCGGCCAGTAATATTTACTGCTAATAGCCTTAACCAACTTATCTCGTCCAAAATGACCATTATTATCGTGATATGCCTTTAAAACTTCTTGTTCTAAATGTTTCGGAATATATTTTCTTACTCCTTCACCTTTTTCACTGATATAATATAATTGATTGTCTTCTTGTAACTCTACAAATTTTCTTTTAAAACTATTTTCCCCTGTTTCTTTCAGTTTTCTTTTTATTTGTACTATTTTGGATCTAATTCTTGTTCATCTTTCATATTAAACTGTTCCAAATGTGGGTCTTCTGTTGTAGGTTCAGACTCTTGATCCGACGGTAAACTCTCAAAGTTTTCTCTATTTATTATGACAGAATCTAATATATTTACTTGCCAGTTTCGATCATCTATCTCTGGTTCAGCTTCATCTTCCGTGTTCCCTGATGACTGTGGATATGGGATCCTAGACAAAAGATCGGCGCATGTATTATGTTTTCCTGAAACATATTCCACTGTAGCATTGTATCCCTGTAGATTCAATGCCCACGTTTGTATTTTCCTATTTTGTATTGGTGCTTCTAATAAAGACTTTAATGGCATGTGATCAGTTCTAATAATGAAATTGGCATTATGTAAGTAGTAATTTAGTTTTTGTAGAGCGTAGTGTATGGCATAAGCTTCTTTCTCAATAATCGGCCATTTGCGTTGAGTTTTGCTAAGCTTATGAGATAAGAAGTAAATTGGCCTTTCATTTTTAACCCCTGGTATTCCAGACTCTTCTCCTTCATATGGTTGAACCAAACATGCTCCTATTGCATTGTCCGAAGCATCTGTATATAGTATTAATTGTTTGTTCAAGTCTGGATGTGTCAATAGTGGTACTACTGTTAAACTGTTTTTAAAAAAATCGAATGCTTTTTGACACTCATCATCCCACTTAAATCTAGCGTATTTACCCGTCAAATTTGTAATTGGCTCTGCAATCTTTGAAAATGCTGGACAAACCGCCTATAATACCCACAAGTTCCTATAAACGCACGTACTTCCTTTATGTTAGTTGGAGGAGGTAACTCTTTAATAGCCTTTATCTTTTCCTGGTCTGGTTTAATTCCTTCTCTATTTATATATACCCCAAATATTTTGTGTCTGTTTTTAAAACTGGCACTTACTAAGCTTCAATTTAACATCATGCCTTCTTAACCTGTCAAATACTAGTATGTTTAAATGATCCTCCACATCTCCTTTCGTAAAAATCAGAACGTCGTCTATATATGCTAGAGCAAACTTTTGCATACCTTCTAAAACTTCATTTATTAAGAGCATATAGTGAGACGGGGCAGTTCGAACCCCGAACGGCATACGTAAGAATTCGTAAGAACCCATATGAGTACAGAAAGCACTTTTCTTTTGCGCGTCCTTCGACATCGGAATACACCACAATCCTGACCTTGCGTCTAGCGTCGTGAAGAATGTGGAGCCATTAAGCAACCCCAAAATATCATCAATCACTGGCAGTGGGTATGCTACATCTTAGTGATTTGTTCAACGCCCTGTAGTCACAACAGAACCTGCTCGAACCATCAGATTTGGCTACTATGACGACCGGAGATGACCATTCTGACTTTGATCTTGTTATTATCCCTGCTTTCAACATATCTTCTATTGCCTTTTCCACAATTTCTCTATTTCTTAATGGAGTTCTATATGGTTTTAAACTAATTGGTGGATGGTCTCCTGTATCTATTTCCATTGTAACTGTTTTTGTCTTACCCAATTCTAAATCACTAATCGCAAAAACGTCTTGATTTTCCTTCACGAACTTTTCTAATATTTCCCTATTTTCCGGCGGAGCTTTTAATTGTGATAATAATTCTTGTTCTCTTGTCTTTTTATCAACTGTATCTATCTAAGATGGACGTTTCTTAAATGTATGGATCAATTCATCATTTCGTCTTTTCCAGCTTCTTTTATACTATTTCCGACATTATTTCTAATCATGGGAGTTTCTGAATACTTATTTCCCCATATGTTTTCTTTGTCTATAGTTAACATGTTATTTTCACTATACTCTACTTTAGCGATTACACAACCTCTATATAATGTAATATTTTTTCCTGTATTATTTAGGAGCATCACTGGAAAGCTGAGATGTCTATCTAGTACTATTAACCCATCGGTGACTTCCAAGCCCGGTTCCTGTATTATTTCTCTCTCTAATTCTGTTATGTTAACTGTTTGTCCAACCGAAAAGTATGGGTTCTTTTTCATTTTTGCCTGTATTAAATTAACCGTTTGTGGTTTCAAATTCATGGTCGTTTTGACTCTACTAGTGTCGACACATGCATATCCTCTTCCAAATCTACATACACATCTTGGAATTTTAATTTATGCAAATCAAAAAAAAGTCTCACCCCATTTTTCAATAAAAAATCTCTACCCAATATCATATTTCTATTTAAATCCTTGACCACATGGAACATATGCCTAACATTTATCCCTCCTAATTTAAAATTTATTATCGTTTGTCCAAGCACTTCTAATCTGTGTCCAGTTACCGAATGAAGATTCTCCTGAATTCTAAATATTTTACAATTTTTTAACATTCGATATAAAAATGTTTCTTTAATCACGCTAACTTGTGCTCCCGAGTCAACTAATGTTCTAACTTTATATTTTCCTATTTCTACTATACATGAGCTAGGATCAACCATATTAGTGACAACTGTTTTATCTCGCCTTGGGGAGATAACTTCTTATGTTTTTTTATTTCTAAATGTCCTATTATACTCATCATTTGGGTTTTTAATACATTGATGCATCTTTTGGATCTTACTATCTTCCCCCCTACTGCCGATCCTGTTCAGTAAGCGGGATGCCAATTTCCCTGATTTCCTGATCTTCTAAAATTTCTCTGCATTTCTCCATAATTCCCATTTGCTGATCTGCTATTTGCAGTTCTGTTCTGTGTACTCGTCTGAACACCTCTATTACTTTGTGTATTCGATGGGAGACGTCTGTTACCACAGAAGCGAAAAATGTGCCCACGTTGGTGGCATCCCCAACAAACCACATTTGTGTTATTTGTGTTACCTTCCATGTTTCTTACAGTATTTCTCACTTGTCCTTCTCTACCTTGATTATATACGTTAGTGTTTCTTTGTACCATCTGTACTTCTCCTCGTCTTCCTCTCCATCCATGTCTATACTGTCCTATTTCCATAGGTTCTTTAATTCTATCTTCCGAACTACTACCTAACTCTTCCTACTCTCAATCTAAACCTTCTCCTCAAGCTTTCTTCTTGTATAGCGATATCTACCGCTTGTGACAATGTTGCAGGATTCTCTCTCAATAACTTAAATTTCAGTCCATCTGACCTAATCCCGTCAACAAAAATCCCCACCAACATCCGTTCCACTTCTTCAGCTCGTACATTCTGTCCCAAAAATGACTCCTCAGCTAAATTGATTAACCTATCACTGCATAGCTGTACACTTTCCGTAATATTTTGTCTCGTTTGTCGCAACATTGAGAATGCGTGTTGTGGATCAGTAATTTCTGCGTATTTATGTGCCAGGTCGGTTTTGAATTGTTCCCAGGTTTCATCTCCTCCCGCTTCTAGCTTTCTTCTTATATGGTCAGAAACTGGACTTGTACTAGTTCTATATGCTAAATTCTTTTTATCCTCATCTGTAGCGTTCACTAGATAAGCATGTTTCTCAATAGAAATAACCCATTTCTTAAACTGATTCGCCTGTCCATTAAACCTCTCCACATCACTGATTACACTTTGCTGTCTCAATACTGCATCCAACTTTGATATTGCTCCGCCAACTCCACTCAATACCTGAGAAAAATCTTGGGGCTCCATCCTAAAATTCTATAATGGAAATTATCAAGCAATATAATATACAAATATTTTCAAACAATATTATTTCAAAGTAATCATCAAGAAATATTCTGTTCAATTAATTAATCTAAAACTATCCATTACCTAAACTTAGACGAAAAAAGATTCCAACCGATGATCTTGATGAAAAAGGTTCCAGTTCCAATCGCGAATTCTGATAAAAGAGACTCTAATTGACCATCCTGATGCAAAAAATTCCAATCGAGGATCTTGATATAAAAGGACTCTGATCGACAAAACTTGAAAGGATCAGAAAAAGAAGAGCCTCTGGACTTCTCAGCTCAATCGAAGTCGATTCCTTCCAGTTGTTTACATGCCGCTGATTATGCTCGTTTGGCTTTTAAATTTACAACGCTCGATACAATACGGACTGATTGATTGCTTGATTGATTGATCGATTGATTGACTGATTGATCGATTGCTTGATTAATTGATCGATTGATTGCTTGATTGACTGATCGATTGATTGCTTGATTAATTGATCGATTGATTAATTGATTGATCGATTGCTTGACTAAAAATTCTGGAGTTTACCTTCCGATAAGCAAGGTCACCTTCACTGTATTCCAACCGACAACATTTAACGGTTTCAGCAAATCTGACACGACAACATATCTGGAACATCCATACGTTTCAGAGAAAAAACGAGCAAGTCAACAATGGATGGATTCAAGCCTGACGATGGCCACTCTGTTTCAGCACTCGGAACATTACGTGTTATATGGCGTTCCAACAACAGTCAGTTTAAATCAATTGAAACCAATTTGACTTGAGACAAGTTGACCAGATTCATCAACGCCTTCACTTAGCTGAAGTGACTGTTGACCAGCTTGACTCGAGAATTACAGAAAGTGCAATTTGACCTTGACTCCACCTCAAACAGTCCAGTGAGCTGAAACTATGCTCATAAATTTTTCCATTCTCGATAGTTCTCTGTTTTAATTGGAGCTGATCGTTCGGGTGTAAAGACAATTTATTTCCCGAGGTACAAGGTTACTTTATAATTCGTAAGATGCAATCAGCAGCGACATCATTATATCATTTGCAATTTTCGCTGTAAAACGGCAATTCTTGATATCATTAAAAAAAACAGCGTAGGTCAGCGATCAGGGCACTGTATATTATTGAGTTATGCATACAAAACTATCAGTCTTTCTATAAAATAAGATCATCAAACCTTCTGACCTTTACTGAGAAATCCTCTTAATAAACACTGAGAAATCACAACAACTACCCCTGGGCGGGCTTTCAGTTGTTGCGTCTCTTATTAATTACTTGAAAACTTCCATAACATCTGTTTCCAGACGTAGACAAAACACTCCTTCGTTTGTTCTTTGCTTGTCAACAATCTCCGCTACATCCCATGTTTGCAATTCTTGAGGTCGACGGCACCAATTCAGCCTATATCACAGTGGCCGAGATGATATAACAATGCTGAGTGTGGAAGGCTCGTGATAATATAGTGGACAAGTCTCGTCTTTTATAAATTCATACGTTTATTAGGTGAAAATCATTCATCGTCAACATGATGGAAAACTCCTACATTCTTGTTGTTTACCTCCTGAATTCCCAGTCCCCAAGTGACGTGTGTGCAAGCCCTGGATACGTCTATCCATTCGTGCACACACGTTCACCAACTATGATTTCCCACTAGTTAATGAATGCGCAGCATTCCCTAACTCTTTACTCCTAAGCTATACTGTTACATAACTCGTTAGTTTGTTGGGAGAGTCCAAACAACTGATGACAACTTTGACAGTGACTAAGCCAGGGAAAATCGATTCTTGACAATGGATGATATGCCCAAATAACACCTGCAGGACATCAACCATGTCACGTGACCAAGTTTAGGGGTTTGCCAGAAAACCATGATTGGAGAGGACAGTTGAACTCAAACCTTGGATGTTAGTGGACGTGCTTCGGCACTGTGGTTCTGATGGGAAAATGTCTACCGCGTGTGAATTGAGTTAATTTAATTTTACACGTGCCTGTCATGGCAAGAGTGGATGTAATTTGATCTAACTGCAGTGTTGCCTAAGGTAGAACCTATTATAATTAGTTCTAATTAATATAGGCTGTAGCCTTGTTAAAACTAAAGTGTGATGATTAGCACTGTTAGTGGAAAACTAGCTAGAGTAGGGAAGTGATACTTGGCTCTGTTAGTTGAAAATAGATTAGTGAAGTGTTGATAAGCTTTACTAGTTGAGAATTGAGTAATGAGGGATAATTGGGATATTCCCGTAAGTGTTCCTGGTGGGCGGGGTTCCGCATTCTGTTTGTTGATTTTTGTTTCTTGTCTTGGCCTGATGATAACATATGTGTTCAGTCATCTGTCCATGACAGAGTAGGTTCATTATATTTTCTGAGCGAGGCCGATGGCCCACGATCATCTAATAGAGATCAGTGACGGGGAGGCTATCACCGGTTATATGATTTATGTTACAGGTTCCTCTGGTTGGAATGGAGAACACGGAACCAAGGAACAATCCGATCCCGGATAACGTTTGGCGCAGGAAGATTGGTCAGCAACTTTACAAAAGAGCTTAGGCTAGAGGAAGATGATCAACATTGCTCAGTGGAGCTGAATGGTATATGTATCCTACAGGATAAATACCGAATGAGTTTAGGTCATACCAGTTTTAACACACCAGTAGTGATGGATATTCAGTTCACTTATGACTAGAACAAAAATAAAGGACTCTATTGGAGTATAGACAATAACTGTTTAATAGTGAGAACTAGAGAACATTTAGCAAGAGACAAAAAGTCCTGTTCGTAAGACAGTGTTCCATGTTTGTTTCACTGCGCCGGAATTATGAAGCCGGAGTTTCTATAAACTATTAGGAACAGTTGCGTTAGGAACAATAATAGTTTTTTCCACGGATTATATATTTACATGGGATTCAGATCTCATGGTCATCAGAGTTCCTGGAGGAGGACATGTCTGGAGAGAAGGATACGACTTCGGTGAGGTCTAGTGTACTGACTCGTGTGGTGTCGTGTAATCCTTGCCATGATGTGTGCACTATGATCCTGAACTTTGAGGGCTGACATATACATGTATGTTATAATACACGACACACATTGTCTTCGCATACACGTCTCATATACGTTACACTTTTCTTTTAATAAATTAATCTTTATTAATTTTTAGAAGCAAGAGTTGTTGA
>JACEFZ010011056.1:22500-27500 GCA_014155875.1 Cepaea nemoralis | reverse complement strand
ACTACTACTACTACTACTACTACTACTACTACTACTACTACTACTACTACTACTACTACTACTACTACTACTACTACTACTACTACTACTACTACTACAGTAATACTACTACTACTACTGCTGCTACTACCACAACCACCACTTTTAATACTACTACTACTACTATTACTACAACTATTACCACTACTACTACTACTTCTACAACAAAAACAACAACAACAACTACTACTACTACTACTACTACTACTACTACTACTACTACTACTACTACTACTACTACTACTACTACTACTACTACTACTACTACTACTACTACTACTACTACTACTACTACTACTACTACTACTACTACTACTACTACTACTACTACTACTACTACTACTACTACTACTACTACTACTACTACTACTACTACTACTACTACTACTACTACTACTACTACTACTACTACTACTACTACTACTACTACTACTACTACTACTACTACTACTACACTACTACTACTACTACTACTACTACTACTACTACTACTACTACTACTACTACTACTACTACTACTACTACTACTACTACTACTACTACTACTACTACTACTACTACTACTACTACTACTACTACTACTACTACTACTACTACTACTACTACTACTACTACTACTACTACTACTACTACTACTACTACTACTACTACTACTGCTACTACGCTGCTACTACTACTACTACTACTACTACTACTACTACTACTACTACTACTACTACTACTACTACTACTACTACTATTACTACTACTACTACTACTACTACTACTACTACTACTACCACTACTACTACTACTACTACTAAGACGGCATCAATAGCAATAACTACTGCATAACTCTCAATGTTATGCACCAACGTAATAACACAGAAATACACATTCGCTCTCATACACATATTCTCACTCACAATCACAAACTCACTAACAAAAGCTTACTTATAGACAGATAGATAAATAGACAGAGCGATAGACAGATAGATACATAGATATATAAATAGATAGATATGAATGGGGAAAATAAATAGCAACTGAATAGAACATCAAGAAGCATCTGCTTGGCGTGCAAGATCGCTCTTCACTGTTGCAGTAACATGTGAAAGTGTGAAGTTGAGAGCAAACGAAAGACCGCCCAGTGATGGGGGTTGGTGTTAAACGTACTGCCCCAGGAGAGTCTAGTGCCACAGGCTGGCCGAGTTCAGGTGCCACAAACAATTCTTTCTGGCTGGCGTTTTGATCCTGGCATTTCAAAACGCTGTTTATGAAAGGGACAATGTGTGAAGGCATAATACAAGGGTAGAGAGATAGGCGCGATATGGACAGAGAAACCGAAAATATGCCGATACGAACATAGCAAAAAAAAAAAGAAGTGGAAACACGCAAAGAGCGTATCATTAATTAATAATGCTATTTAAACGTCTTGGCCCTGTTTGCTAGTTGGTGGATTTATTATCTACACTGTCATTTGAAGTTAAACGTTGACTTCTAGTTTAGAACGCCAGAACAAACTACGCAAACGTAAAATTGATTAGAAAATCAACACGGGGTATTGTAAAGGCCATATTCCATTTTATTTATCAACAAAGTGTTTTGTTTGTGATTTGTAGCTTGTCTAGCTTGCCTTAGAGGGACATGATTGATTGGTGGTTATAGTATGTAAAAGAGAGGAGTATACAGAAGAAGGTACCCACGTCATCAGAAAAGTGCGAAGCTATACGGGTAGATTTGAGGATAATAATAAAGTGATTACAAAGAAAATTATATGCGAAATGGAGTGTTACACAAAGATAATTATAATCCTACGGAAACATACTGAGAATAGCATGGACAGAAAGAAATGATAATACAGAACGATACAGAGAATAACATGGGAAGAATGAAATGAAATACTACAGAAAGATGCCTAGAATAGCATAGACAGGAAAGTTAGTTAGTTAGTCGCGATTTCAACTTCACGGCAAAGGGTTGCGCTATAATACTCTATTCCTGTGAATATCACACATAATGAACCCCAATGCCCCTAATGTGAAAAGTGGAACAGATAGGAATCTCGACAAATCAACAGCCCGCACAGGTATAAAATGCATACCGCTGACATGCCGCTGCCAGAATGTCAACACAAAAGTGCGCAAAAAAAAAATACAGTTCATGTCGATGGAAGCAGCAGTCACTAGAAATCCAGCAGCCATACATTACTGCTTAAGGCAAACCCAGTTAGTTCAGCATCCTGTAGCCGCCATTTTTCGAACATGCATTTCACGACACAAACAACCGCGGACAGATGTAAAAGCACTCCACATGAAATTCACAACTTACAGTGTCGCTCCACACAGGGCGACGGAACCACGCATTTTCACTCCAACATGAATAAATATGTAAGCAAACAGCAACCTCAGTCATAAACACTCCAGAGGCCTTAATATCTCAACCGCCTAACCTGCATAGACAGAAAAGTAAAGCCCTACAGTGGCATTGTGAACATGCTAAACATTAAAGACAATTTGCTCCCAAATCTACCATGGAGTGGAAGCCAGAATCTTTCAGAAATATTAAAAGGAATCACCCAATCTATTTATGCTTGCTTGATTGCGTTCGCTGGCTGTGAACTCCAGCATGGAGCCCTGTATGTCGGATGAAGACATCCTCTTGTCCAACATCAGTGTGATGTCACACCGGACTGGGGTTTGCATGAGTATCCGTTGTCCCATGTCTGGCTTATTGGTGTGCAGACTAGTGGTTCCTCACCGTACAGGCAGACACTCTCTGACTTCGGAAGAATCAGCGATCCTACTACGTTAGCCAGGACCCCGAAGGGACCTGTTGCCCAGGACGCACGGAGGACGTGAGTAGTCTTGGCTACCTGGTGCTAGGAAGTCGGTTAATAGATAGGGAGGTCTCACAATTGGCCGGTAATAAAACCTGGCCCTGGTGCATTTGGAAACACGTCTCTTGCGTCCCCAATCTCGTATATTGTATAGAATATCATCAACCCATGTCTTTAGATGTGGCTACAATGAATGGTTGCATTTTCAGCTGCTTAAAAATGTGATGTTCAATCATTTGTCTCTGGCTTCGGTTATGTAGCCCTGCAGACAGAAGTTCATCCATCGCTTGATGTAATCTTCACGTCTGTATTGCTGTCTACATTGTGCTACCTGCTCTCGAATGTTCTCGCCAATTATGTTGTTTGTATTAGAGTATTTCATCAACCCATAGGCTTTAGATGTATACCTACATATATATATATACTGACATGATTTATAATTCTTCTTCCTTTTCCATTTTCTTTGCTGCTAAATACAATCTGGCATTCGTTCGTCTTTGTTTGCCATGAAACATGGCCTGTATCTGTCTGTCTATCTCTCTAGCCTTCTCGTTCTCCTCTCCCGTTCCCCTCTTCTCTATACACACATATAAAATATAATGCTGCCTCGTTGTCTTTGTACTGTCTGTCTGTATGTCTGGTCTGTCTGTCTTGTCTTCTGTTCCTGTCTGTCTATCTATCTGTCTTGTGGCCTGTTATTGTTCTCTGTCCTGTCTTCGTTGATTCGTCTGTCTGAGTTATTTATGCGTTCGCGATATATAATATTCCAATTGATTGAGATGAAATATTTCTAACGTCCTTCTTTCTCATTTGCGGTGCTGCCAACGGTCATTTATGTTTGTGTGTACAAAACAGTAATTATTTATTCCTTAATATCTATTAATAAATTTTAATTCACAGATTCTAATATATATATTATATATGATATATATCATATATATAATATTATATATATACTATATATATATATATGATATATAATTTATATATATATATAGACGGGGGCCATAATATTTTAATAGTATTGCTATATATGTAAAATTGTTACATTCAAATTTATCAAATTAGGTGGAACCTTTTCGTAACATGTTATGCTATTAGACACATCCATGCGTTATATCTTCTCCTCATTCCTCCCCTCACTTCCTTCCCCCTTCTCCTATCCCTCATATCCCCTCCAGTATCCTCATTTCCTTCTCCTACACCCTCATACTCCTCCATTCCTCCCTCCTCCTCCTCCTCCCCCTCCGCCTCCCCTCCTCCTCCCCTCCTCCTCCATCCTCCTCCTCTTCCTCCTCCCCCTCCTCCTCCCCTTACTCCTCCCCTTCCTCCCTCCTCCCCTCCTTCTCCTCCCCTCCTCCTATTCCTTCCCCTCCTCCCCGTCCTCCTCCCCGTCCTCCTCCTCCTCCTCCCCCTCCTCCCCCCTCCTCCTCCTTTTTCTTCTTCTGCTACTGCTGCTGCCGCCGCTCCATTTACCCAAGGTAATTGTTGGGGGAAGATTTAAAGATCTTTCAAGTGCTCTTTCTAATGCTTTTTGTAAGTTGGTCTTCGTTTATCTGAGGTTGTTCTCGATACCACCACATCATTTTGTACATGGAAATTATACAACATAAAATAAAAATTATCCTAGCATTCAGAGAAAATTTCTAACTGCAACCAACAAATTATTAGACAGACAGACAGACAGACAGACAGACAGACAGACAGACAGACAGGGAGGGAGGGAGGGAGAAAGGGAGGGAATGGACGTAACTTAAGAAAAGTTATTTCAAGGGACATAACTTTTAGTAGTCTTGCTATATATATATTATATATAATTGTTGCATTTTTATCAAAGCTTTGTAAAATCTTTATCTACAGTTATCTACAGGCATATGCGTTATAATACATAATGTAACATCTTTAAGGTATTTTTAAATTTTTTAAAAAAATCCTGCATCTATTTTAAGTACGTGAAAATTTTCTACTGCATCCTTTTATTTGTCTTCAACAGCATATTAAATGAGTTACTCAAATTTTTTATTTAATCATTCCCATGCGAAACATACAGAGGTATATCACTCCTGAGCCATATAGGGAAAATGTATGCAAAACTTTTGGAACAAAGAGCTAGACCAATAGTTGAACAACAGTTAAGCAAACC
>JACEFZ010011056.1:5000-20000 GCA_014155875.1 Cepaea nemoralis | reverse complement strand
GATAGATAGATAGATAGATAGATCCCGCCAGGTGCTGGGCGAAGCCGGGTCGGGTCAGCTAGTGTGTATATATATATATATATATATATATATATATATATATATATATATATATATATATATATATATATAATGATACTAATACTGCTGGAGATCGCTAGATGTGGGTAAGGATGATTGTCTACGCCAGTCTTCATAACAGTTGAAGAAGAAGAAGAAGAAGAAGAAGAAGAAGAAGAAGAACGTACGAACAAACGAACGAACAGACTTTATTTTCAAAGGGTAACAAATTGGGCACGCAGGCCCGTCTTACATTCGGCCCTTCCAATCACTCATCTTTCTTTCATGAACAGTGCATAGGAAAAAAACATTGTCACATGAATATTGTAAACATAAACAATGCATATGACTATGTTATAAGACACATCCACCACCCACCCACACATCCCCCATTCACTCCAACTCCCCCACCCAACCACACACACATACAATACATTCCCCCACCCATCCACCACATCCCTATACATCTCCCCACCCACACACACCTCTCATCCACCACACATCCCATCCACCCACACCCCAAGCACACATACATTCAATAACCCACACATCCCCCACCTACACACATCTCCCCACCCACTCACATATCCTTTACCCGTCCCATTTCCCACCAACAATCACTCACCCAATATCCTCCTCCACCCACACACCTCCAACCACCCAACCAAACACACATTCCTCAGCCACACACACATCTCCCCGTCAACTCACATATTCCGCACCTACCCACACACAAATTCCGCACTCACCCACATAATCTCCCATCTACCCCAGCCCACTCACTTATCCCGAGCCCACACCTACAAACATTCCCCACCATCTCCTAACCTGCACACACTCACCCACCCACATATCCTCTACCCACCCACACATCCTCTACCCACCTACCCCCCAACCAAACATCCCTTAACCACACACCCTTACTCATATACAATCACCCACCCACACATCCTCTACCCAACCACACATCCTCCACCCAACCACACATCCTCCATCCACCCATTCCCCCAGCCACACATCCCTTAACCACACACCCTTACCCATATACACACACATCCCCACCCACGCACAATCTCCCCACCCATACAAACATCCCTCACACACATCCCCACCCACCAACACATTCCCCATTCACAAACACACACCTCCCATCCACGCACACACAACCCATACATTCATCCCCTCACACATCCCTAGACACACGTACTTATCCCTCAACCACTAACACCCACACGTCCCTTACCCACTCATCAACACATACATCTCCTATCTACCCACCCACACTCACACATCCCAACCACCCATCTAAGCAAACATCCCCCACCCTCACACACATCATTCACCCACCCACAAACCCAACCACACCTTCACTTACCCACACAAACATCATTTTCCACACCCAGCTCCCCTCCCACACAATACCACACCCACACACATCCCAAAGACACATCCCTCACCCACACACACATCTATCCACACATCTCCTACCCATCCACACATCCCCCAACTACAGTCACCCTCACTACCCACACATACATCCTCCATCCAGCCACACACACCCCCACCCAGCCAGACATATCCCCCACCCACACACACATCTCCAAATCCATCACCCACACTCATCACGCACCCCTCCCCCAACCCACACACATCCCCCACACACATTCACCCACACATCTCTCACCCACACACACTCCCCACCCATCCACCCAAACATCCCACACCCACAAACACATCCTCAAACCCACAACCACCCCCACCTGCACACATCTCCCACCCACCACATATCCCCACACCCACATCTCCCCACCCACACATATACCCCCACCCATCCCATAACCCACCATCAATCATCCACCAACATATCCTCCTCCACCCACTCACCCACAACCACCTAGACAAACACACATCCCCACTCACAAACACATCTCCCCATACACCCATACATCTCGCACGCACCTACACACAAATCCCCCACCCACCCACACAAACCCACCCCGCCCACCCACACACATCACGAATCCACCCACACACACATCCCCCGATCCCCCAACCTACTATTATGATCAAACTCCCACACTTTACACACACATACAGTGACGATTGTCGTGAGCATTGTCGCAAAATTGTAAAAAAAATGGAGAAACATTGTACATATACATTTTGTAATTTAAAAATTAGTGATGCAATTCAACTCTCTCCCCCCCCCTCTCTCTCTCTCTCTCTCTCTCTCTCTCTCTCTCTCTCTCTCTCTCTTTCTCTCTCACTCATTAGCGCTCTCACTCACATTACAGTAATGTTATATTATACATGATAAAATCAAGTGTCATACATACAAAATGATAATGTGAAAGATGAAAATACACAAAGAATATGGAATGGCATGTTACAGGACATGCGAGCACTGAATTCTCTCTCTCTCTCTCTCTCTCTCTCTCTCTCTCTCTCTCTCTCTCTCGCTCTCGCTCTCTCTCTCTCTTACATAGGCACACACACATCCCCCCCCCCCCCACACACACACATATCCCTCACATACACACCCATACATACATCCTCACATATAGACAAATACATGATGCCTCACATGATTACTGAAACTAATAAGAACAAACTCCTACACTTTACACACAATTTAGACACTGACGATTGTCGTGAGAATTCTCGCAATTGCAAGAAGTGGAGAAAAAATTGTACATATACATTATGTAGCGTAAAAATTAGTGATGCAATTCAAATCTCTCTTTTTTTTTCTCTCTCTCCCTCTCTCTCTCTCTCTCTTGCTCTCTCTCTCTCTCTCTCTCTCTCTCTCTCTCTCTCTCTCTCTCTCTCTCTCTCTCTCTCTCTCTCACTCACAACACAATAATGTTATATTATACATGATAAAATCAAGTGGTATACAAAATGATAAGATGAGAATTAAAAGAAAAAAAATATGGAATGGCATGTTACAGGACAATCAGGTGGCATTAAACGATACCTCGTAATATGAAAGATGAGAATACATGAAAAATATGGAATAGCATGTTACATGACATGCGTGGGCTCAACTCTCTCTCTCTCTCTCTCTCTCTCTCTCTCTCTCTCTCTCTCTCTCTCTCTCTCTCTCTCTTCTCTCTCTCTCTCTCTCTCTGTCTCTCTCTCTCTCTCTTTACATACTCACACTCTCACACTCATTCACTCTCTCTCTCTCACTTACACTCACTAACTCTCTCACTTTCTTTACAGTAATTTACATGAATTAATTTTATGCATGTTAAAATCAAGTGCATCAAAATGATAATATGAAAAAAAAAATGAGAATACACAAAACATATGGATCAGCATGTTAGATGACATGCATGCCCTCAACTCTCTCTCTCTCTCTCTCTCTCTCTCTCTCTCTCTCTCTCTCTCTTGTCTCTCACTCACATGTACATACACACACACACACATCATACCCACGCAATACACACCCTGCACACATCCATATACTTACTCACACGTACTCACATAACACCCGAATATACACTCCCTCGCATACACTGCATTCATGCACACTTACACATACAAAGATATACAATACATACACGAGCACACACACACACACACTCGTCCATACACACATACACACACGCATATAAACGCATATAAACACATGAACGCACACCTTAACACACGTACAGACATACACACAGAGTCACACACAGATGCACACATGTACACACATATACACCCATACACACATCCAGACATGCACACACATACATCACACTTTCTCATGCACTCTCTCATTCAACCACGCTCTCTCTTTTACACACTCACTCGCTCTCACACTCACTCATTCGTGCACATACACGCATACCTACAAATTCTCTCTCACTCACTCACGCTCCCTTACTCACTCATTTACTCGATGACTCTCTAACTCACACTCACTCACTAACTTTCACACTCTATCACACAGACAGGCAGACACACAACACACCCACTCTCTCAGATTCACTCATTCTCTAACTAAATCTCTCACACATATGTCCACACACTCACTCACTTTTACACTCACTCAGGCACATGCGCATGCATACTCTCTCACTCTCACTCATACTAATTCTTCCACTCACACTCTTTCTCACTCACTCTCTCACCCACTGTCTCGTTCACACACATACAGTGAAGAATGATAGTGGAAAAATGATACTAGTTGGTGACTTATGGAGGCATATAGTCGGTATGAAGTAAGTATTGAAAGAGTTTTCGGTTGAATGTGTAGGGACTCATTGGTGATTTCAGTTCTGGTTGAAGGCTATTCCACAAGTGAGCACCAGAATATGCGAAACAAGTTTTGTATAAGTCCAATCTAGGCTTAGGAAGCTGTAATAAATTTAAGCGCTTACTGTTCATTGCATTAGATTGAATTAGCGGTAGAAGATACTCTGGCGTATTTTCAGATATAATTTTATTCACTAATTTGGCTTTGTTAAAAAGGAAGCGCTTTTGAAGTGGTAGAAGTCTTAGATGGCTGTATAATTTATTACTTTCAACGTGCTTTATGCTAGAAACTAGACGTATAGCGCGGTTTTGAAGCGAACACAATCGTTTCATATTAGATTTAGGGCAGCCATCCCAGACTGTGGAACAATAATCGAGAGGTGATTGGATATAGGATGCATAGAATATTTTACGTGTGCTTTCATCCAAAAAGTGTTGAATTTTAGCAAGTTGGTAAACTTTTTGTGCTATTCTCTTGGTAAGGGCGTGAACATGAGGGCTCCAGTTTAAATGTCTGTCAATTAAAAGACCTAATGTTTTATGTTCATTTACATTAATTATAGGTAACGTGTCCACGTGGAGCTCGAGTGGTGTCCCAGTTATGGCTAGCGTCTGTAGTTTTTGTCCGGTCGTTATTAGCATGGATTTAGTTTTGTCGATGTAATTAACATGCGATTTTCATTGCTCCATCTACTAAGGTTGTCAAGATCGTTTTGTAAAGAGCTCTCTAAGTCACAAAGGCTCTCTTGACTTGTGTAAATAGTGCAGTCATCCGCAAATAGATCACACGAAGTATTGAGGTATAAGGAAGATCGTTAATATACACTGCAAAAGCAGCGGACCTAGTATTGAGCCCTGAGGCACCCCAAAATTAAGTTGTGTGGGTCTTGATAGACAGTTATTGAAGGACACTACTTGTTGTCTGTCTGATAAAAATGACGTAATTAGGTTCACCATATTGGTGCTAGTCTTCATGTGTTTTAATTTTCTAATTAAAATATCATGATCTACCATATCAAAGGCCTTTTTAAAGTCTACAAATACTGCTCCACAGATGTTGCCATTGTTGATACAAAGATGCCAGTTATCGGTCATTTTTGTAAGGGCACTATGGCAAGAATATTTAGGTCGAAACCCAGATTGACTGTCAATTATTAGATCGTTGTTAATTAAATGATGTAGTGTTATTTTATGCATGTGTTTTTCTAATGGCTTTGATAGCGACGATAGTAAGGAAATAGGTCTATAATTACCCAAGACGCTAATATCAGTTGAGCCATTTTTAAGTAGAGGATACACTTTAGCAACTTTAAAGGCAGATGGAAAGTAGTTTTTGGATAGGCACTGGTTATATATGAACGTTAAGGACTCACTAATAATAGGTGCAGCAATAGAAGAAGAAGAAGAAGAAGAAGAAGAAGAAGAAGAAGAAGAAGAAGAAGAAGAAGAAGAAGAAGAAGAAGAAGAAGAAAAGAAGAAAAAGAAGAAGATGATAGTGATGATGATGATGATGATAATAATGATGATGATAATGATGATGATGATGATGATGATGACGATGATGATATGTGCTAAGCCCTAATGACACCAGACACTCCCGACAGACGGTATTTACCATTTAAATATTCTCACAAAATAAATTTGGTTTTAATAGGCGACATCTCTGGACTCTGCAGGAGCCGCGTTTGAATTCTGTCCAACTGTTCATTGAGAAGGCAAGTTGACAAGACCACTTGTTCACACCGCAAATGAACGCACAGAAGGACTCCATTAAAAACCATGTCTTCGAGAAATGGAATTCACTAGTTTAGAAATGTCGAGGCGTTGGTGAGTGTTTATTTAGACAGAGTGAATTTACGTCGTCTTAAGTTCAATCCTGTGTCCCTGTTGGAGAAGTAAATACAGATAGAAGATGACGGTTGGTGTGTCTGGGCTCAGGAAGAACGACCCGACTGATCGGGTTGAAAAGGATCAAAATAACTTGAGGAATCATAATTGCGAATTGAAGTTTTAATCACAGCTTTATCGGAGATATGAAATGTCTTGGAGAATATGTCCTGGCTTAAAGTCCGTTTAAGTCCCATAATACAAGACTTAAGCTTCTCTTAAAACGATCAGCCATAGAACTCTTTATACACGAGTAAAGTGGCGTTATCTGTTTTATGCCGCGTATTACGTCTGGTGTGATTCTTTAAGTCGTCGACTGCTGCCTTCTCTGAAACACACCCATTTCCTGTCGAGCAGTATTGGTTTAATAGTTCTGTGAAAAGTAGACCTGCAATAATAGTTCTGAGATAAGTAGAACTACTATAATTGAGATAAGCAGATATGCTATAACTGTTTTGAGAATAGTAGAATTGCTATAATTGTCTTGAGAATAGTAGAATTGCTATAATCGTCTTGAGATTAGGAGAATTGCTATAATTGTCTTGAGATAAATTGATATGCTATAATCGTTCTGAGATAAGTATATATGAAATAATAGTTCTGAGATAAGAAGAATTACTATAATTGTCTTAAGATAAGTAGATATGCTATAACTGTTCTGTGATAAGAAGGACAGCTATAATTGTCTTGAGATAAGTAGATATGCAATAACTGTTCTGTGATAAGAAGGACTGCTATAATTGTCATGAAATAAGTAGATATGTTATAATTGTTCTGTGATAAGAAGGAGTGCTATAATTGTCTTGAGATAAGTAAATATGTTATAATTGCCTTGGGATTGGTAAATGTACTATAACTTTCTTGAGATAAGAAGAAGAACTGCTGTAATTTTTCTGAGTTAAGAAGAACTGCTATAATTGTCTTGAGGTAATCAGAATGGCTATAATAGTTATGAGATACGTAGAACTGCTATAATAGTTTCGAGATAGGTAGAACTGCTATAATTGTCTTGACATAAGAAAAACAGCTATAATTGTTCTGAGATAAAAAGAACGACTATAATAGTTTCGAGGTAAGAAGAACTCCTATAATTATTCTGAGATATATAGAACTGCTATAATTGTTCTGAGATAAGAAGAACAGCTATAAGTGTTCTGAGATAAGAAGAACTGCTATAATTGTTCTGAGGTAAGAAGAACGGCTATAAGTGTTCTGAGATAAGAAGAACTGCTATAATTGTTCTGAGGTAAGAAGAACGGCTATAAGTGTTCTGAGATCAGAAGAACTGCTTTAATTGTTCTGAGATAAGAAAAAAAAACTGCTATAATTGTTCTGAGATAAGAAAAACTGCTATAATAGTTGTGAGATAAGAAGAAATGCAATAATAGTTCTGAGATAAGAAGAACTGGTATAATTATTCACAGATAATTAGAATTGCCATAATTGTTCTGTAATAAATAGAAATACTATAGTTAGTTAATTAGTTAATTAGTCGCGGTTCCAACTTCACAGCAACGGGTCGTCCCCATTATGCTCCGTTCCTGTGCCAGTGAATATCACATAAAACGCTCCCCACTGCCCAATGTGAAAAGTGGAAAAGACAGGAGTCTCGACAAACAACAGCCCGCACGGATACACTGTGCATAATGCCGCCGCCAGAATGTCAACACAATAGTCCCCCACGAAACATCCAGTTCATCTCTGATGGAATCGGTGGTCATTTTCCCATCTGGATGTTTCCTAGATGTTCACCCACACCGTCCACGAAAATACAGTTCATCATCGATGGCAGTGGCAGTCAACCAGAAGCCCAGCAGCCACGCATTTCTGCATAAGGCAAAAACCGGTCAACTCTGGGACATAGCCAGCTGCCATCGCTTCGAACATGCAGTCACGTTCCAAAATACCTCGAGCAGATTCAAAAGCATGTCACACGAAACTCACAGCTCACAGTGTCGCACCACGCACTCACTCAGTAGCAGGGCGACGGAACCATAACCTCCTTAGTCGCCTCTTACGACATGCGTGGTAGGCTACAGTGTTGCTATTCTTTGCTTCCCTTATGGGCCCCGACAACATACTATAGTTGTTCTGAGATAAGTAGAATTGCTATAACAGTTCTGAGTTGTATATAATTGCCATACATATCGTGAGTAGAGGAGAATTGCCCTAACAGTTCTGGGGAGAAAAGAATTATTACACCTGTTGTGAGCCGAGTACAACTGGTAAGACCCTTGCTAGTACTAACTTCTGACTAGAGTATAATATGCTATAACCTTTCTATTTCGAGTGGCCTTACTGTACAAGTTTTGAGACAAGAAGATTTGCTTGAACTGATCTATTTAAAAAAGAACTACTTTCACTGTTCTATTTCAAGAAGAACTACTTTAACTATTCTATTTCAAGATGAGTTGTTTGAACTAATCTGTTTCGAGAAGAACTATTTTTGTTTTAAGTCTACGATTGCTATCTTTATGCTTCATCCCCCTTCACAGATCATCGCTCATGCCTTGTGGCGCGGAAAAAGCTACTGGAACTTTTGCAATTTCTTGTCTGATGTACTCTATGGCCAAGATGTATGCAGCAGATAGTTGGCACCCTGTTGGGAAGGTGTCACCACGCACAATAATACATAGTGCTGGAAATGGCTAGATGTGGGTAAGATGATTGTCCACGTCAATTTTCATAACAGTTGATAATGATGATGATGATGACGATGATGATATGTGCTAAGCCCTAATGACACCAGACAACCACCGACAGACGGTTTTTACCATTTAAATATTCTCACAAAATAAATTTGTTCTTAATAGGCACATTTCTAGACACTGCAGGAACCGTATTTGAGTGCTGTCCAACTGTTCATTGAGAAGTCAAGTTGATAAGACCACTTGTTAACACCGCAAATGAACGCACAGAAGGACTCCATTAAAAACCATGTCTTCGAGAAATGGAATTCACTAGATTAGAAATGTCGAGGCGTTGGTGAGTGTTTATTTAGACAGAGTGAATTTACGTCGTCTTAAGTTCAATCCTGTGTCCCTGTTGGAGAAGTAAATACAGATAGAAGATGACGGTTGGTGTTCTGGGCTCAGGAAGAACGACCCGACTGATCGGGTTGAAAAGGATCAAAATAACTTGAGGAATCATAATTGCGAATTGAAGTTGTCATCAGAGCTTTATCGGAGATCCGAAATGTCTTGGAGAATATGTCCTAGATTAAAGTTAGTTTAAGTCCCATAATACTAGACTTAAGCTTCTCTTAAAACGATCAACCATAGAACTCTTTATACACGAGTAAAGTGGCGTTATCTGTTTTATGTCGCATATTACGTCTAGTTTGATTCTTTAAGTCATCGGCTGCTTTCTCTGAAACACACACATTCCCTGTCGAGTAGGGTTGGTTTAATAGTTCTGGGATAAGTAGAACTGCTATAATTGAGATAAGCAGTTATGCTATAATTGCCTTGAGATTAGTAGAACTTCTATAATTGTCTTGAGATTAGTAGAACTTCTATAATTGTCTTGAGATAAGTAGAATAGCTATAATTATTCTGATATAAGTAGAAGTGCTATAATAGTTCTGAGATAAGTACAGCTGCTATATTTGAGATAAGCAGATAAGCTATATTTTTCTAGAGATAAGTAGAACTGCTATAATTTTTTTGAGATAAGAAAATATTATAATTGACTTGAGATAAGTAGAACTGCTATACCTATTCTAAGATAAGAAGATCTGCTATAATAGTTCTCAGATAAGAAGGACTGCTATAATAGTTCTGAGATAAGACGAACTGCTACGATTATTCTGAGATACCTAGAATTGCTATAATTGTTCTGTAATAGATATAACTGCTATATTTATTCTAAGATAAGTAGAATTGCTGTAACTGTTCTGAGTTGAATATAATTACCTTATGTATAATACTATATAAATACCAAATTGTTCTGGTAACTACATAAAAGCATGTGTGGGACAATCAAGAATAAGAGTATTCCTGACTTCCAAGGTGCTGACCTCATCTGGCAGAGGACTGACGTGAACAAGGGTAAAACTCTCTTCGAACTATATCTAGAGCAGAGCAACCAGACAGACATGAGAGGTCGAAATCTTGCCAAGGAGGTCACCTCAGACAGGTGCAAAGTCCAAAACAATTCGGATGAAGACACAGTGACAGTGAAAGAAATCAAGGTTGCGCTTCGACGTTCAAAAACAGCGCTCCATAGCCTGATGGCATAAGATATGATGACACCAATAGGTGTACCGACAACGAGCTAGAGAAACTAGCAGACAAGAACAACAACAGTATAGGGAGTGCTAGCATCAAGGAGGAGTGGTTACACAGTTATCTTATTCCCTTGACGAAGCCTGGCAAAGACCACACACACATTCAGGGATATCGAGGTATGCAAATGCAGAATACAATAGGCAAGCTGCTGGCGAAGTTAATTGCCAGAAAAATATCAAGCCAGCTAGAGAGGCAATGTGTTTTCCCACTCAGCCTGGGAGGATAACGTTCAAAAAGAGAAACCTGGACGAATGCAGCAGTTTTTGCCCATGATGTCTAAGGAGGTTTCCACTCAGGCATTGAAACCTTTGCTGCAGCGATTGATCTTGAGGACGCGTACAACAGAGTACCATTGGATTTTTTAATGCTTCAGCTTCTTGAACTCAAGATAAGTCCTTTCCTCCTTAGTTGGATCGCTGCAGCCCTCTCCCCAACGGAAAGTAGTCTTTAGATGTCGCAGTTGGACTTGAGAACTAACAACAATTTATCCTGGCCTACCACAGGGATCACTATTATCTCCGGTGTTGTTCAACGCCTACACTGTGAGAATCACCAGCGAGCAAATCATAGGACCGGGGAGGACACTGTCGTATGTAGACAATGTTTTAGTGTATCGTCAGGGCAAGGATAGAGATCAGGTTGCTATGGAACTCAAGCGCAAACCGAACTCAATCGCATAAGAACTTGGTGTGATAAAGCTGGGGCAATGGTCAACCCAACAAAGGCAACAGTGACTTGGTTCTCGTTGAATAATCATATTTTCAACACTCTAACTGTAAATCTGAGTTCAGAGACTGTGGAAACAACGCAGACAATGAATTACCTGGGGGTAGGATTTGATCGAAGCCTAGCTTATACTGAGCACGTAGACCAAGTAATACCATAGGCCAAGCGGGGTTTGGCTGCGATGCGGGTGATGGTGGCGGCAAACTGTGAGCAGCTGTCATCTATGTCCTCTTTACGAGGGGCTGGTCCTTTCTGTTCTGGAGTTGGCGATAGCGATCCTGACTCTTAGCCATAATCAGATATAAAGGATGGAAAGGATGCAGAACAAAGCCATGCGCATCATTCTTGGATGTACAAGAGATACAGCATGCAGGGCGGTGCGATACCTTCTTGTTTTTCCAACCATGAGAGACAGAATACAAATGTGCCAAGCACGTGCCTATCTCAGAGTCAACGCAAACACACAGCATCCTCTGCATAGCGAGATTAAGAAGGTAAGGGGCAGCAGGTTAAAAAGAGGGAAATCGTTGATGGGTCAAGCCGAAGACATTCTTCAGCAGGTGTGTTCATCTGAGGACTTAGAACCTGGCGATGAATGGGTAGAAGTACCAATACAGTTCTGTACATCCTTTTCAGTGTGTATCCAACTAGAAAGGAAATGCAGACAAGAAAATGCGGTCAGTTACACGGATGGGACAGTCGTCCGAGGAGTGAGAATTTCATGGTCCTTTAAGGCTCAGGCCGGAGGGAAAATTGTGAAGTAAGAGTCTGGCGCTTTTGCTTTGACCACAAGCAGCCTGAATATGGAAGTCATGACAGTAAGTAAAGCAATAACATGGCTCGAGACACAGACATTCAGTCTGTCTGGCATGTGTCCTTAGTGACTCAATGAGTATGCTCAGGATGATAGAGATGGAGTGGGTCCGAAGAGAATGGCTGCTGTCTCTGAAGCGGTCTCGGCTGGCAAAGATTAGTTTCATCGTCGTGTCAGGGCATACGGGCGTACAATGAAATGAGCAGGCTGACAGGCTTGCAAGTAAGGCTACTGTGAAAGGCGTATGAGGAGATCCGAACACTTATGGACTGAATGGTTCGATGTGCAATGAAGATGATCTGTTGACTAACCAACCAACCAACTAACCAACCAACCAACCAACCAACCAACCAACCAACCAACCAACCAGCCAACCAACCAACCAACTAACTAACTAACTAACTAACTAACTAACTAACTAACTAACTAACTAACTAACTAACTAACTAACTAACTAACTAACTAACTAACTAACTAACTAACTAACTAACTAACTAACTAACTAACTAACTAACTAATTAACTAACTAACATATAATTGCCATAAATGTGAGTAGAATATAATTGCCATAACTGTTCTCATCCGAGTACAATTGGTAAGACCGATGCTAGTACTACCTTCTGAGTCTAGTATCATACTCTGTAATCTTTCTATTTCGAGTGGCCTTACTGTATATGTTTTGAGACAAGAAGAATTATTGCTTGAACTATTCTGTTTAAATAAAAAAAATACTTTCACTGTTCTATTTCAAGAAGAACTTACGTTAAATGTTATATTTCAAGAAGAACTACTTTAACTATTCTATTTCAAGATGAATTGTTCGAAATAATCTGTTCGAGCGTTTCGAGAAGAACTTCTATTATTGTTGTAAGTCGACGATTGCTATCATTATGCATCAACCCTCTTCACAGATCATCGCTCATACCATGTGCCGCAGACAAACCACAGGAACATTTGCCATTTCTTCAGTCCGATGTACCTATGGCCAAGATATGTGCAGCAGATTGTTGGCACACTAGTGGAAAGGTGTCACCACTCACCATGATACATGGTGCCGGGGACCGCTAGATGTGGTTAAACATGATTGTCTACGCCAGGCTTCAAAAACAGTTTAAGAGACGATGATGATGATGAAATGTGCTAGCCCTAATGACATCAGACAACTCGCGATAGACGGTGTTTACCATTTACATATTCTCACAAAATAAATTTGGTCTTAATAGGCGACATCTCTGGACTCTGCAGGAGCCGCGTTTGAGTGCTGTCCAACTGTTCATTGAGAAGGCAAGTTGACAAGACCACTTGTTCACACCGCAAATGAAAGCACAGAAGGACTCCATTAAAAACCATGTCTTCGAGAAATGGAATTCACTAGTTTAGAAATGTCGAAGCGTTGGTGAGTGTTTGTTTAGACAGAGTGAGTTAACAACCTCTTAAGTTCAACCCCGTGGCCGTGTTGGAGAAGTAAATACAGAAGGGAATTCACAATTGTTGTGCCTGGGCCTCAGGAAGCACATCTAGTCTGCCAGAGTGGATCTACTCAAAGGATCAAAATAACTTGAGGGACCCTAATTGCCAATTGAAGTTTTCATCACAGCTTATTACAGTTCTAGAAATATCTCGGAGAATATGTCATGGCTTAAAGTGAGTTAAATCACGTATTACAAGGCTCATGCTGAGATTTTCTTCTCTTAAAACACGACTCAAGATGAACTGTAGCACTCTTAATACAAGAGTAAAGTTGAGATACCGAGTTACTGGAAGAGTAACGTCGAGTTATCTGTTTTATGTCTAGTATTATGCCATTTTATTTCAAGCTGGTCATCATCGTTAAATATTAACAAGTTCTAAGTAGAAATGCTATAATTGTTCTGGTTGCAGTAGAACTGCTATGATTGTTTTAAGATGAGTAGAACTGCTATAATCGGTATAAGAAAAGAAAAACCTGTTTTATTGTTTTGTGATAAGTAGAACTGCCATGTTTGTTCTGAGATAAGTATAACTGCTATATTTGTTCTGAGAGAAGTAGAATTGCTATAATTGTTCTTAGAACAGTAGCGTTGCTATAAATGTTCTAAGATAAGTAGAATAACAATAATTGTTCTGAGATAAGCAGAACTGCAATATTTGTTTTGTGAAAAGTAGATCTGCTATATTTGTTCTGAGATAACAATAATTGCTATAATTGTTCATAGATCACTAGAATTTCTATAATTGTTCTGATATTAGTAGAACGGCTATAATTTATTTGAAATCAGAAGAACTTCTATAACTGTTCTGAGATAAGTAGAACTTCTATAATTGTTCTGAGATAAGTATGTTTTGCATATCCTGTACAGGACATCGCTGTCAACATCAGCATCTTTCAGCTGATTGTTGATTTCTTGGCAAGATTACGCTCAGTAGTTTGCCATTGCTTTCTGAGCGGTCGGCTCACATACCCCGTAAGTTACCGACGAGGAGAGAACCGCTTCCATTTCTCGCGCAACGTCACGTTACTTACAAGAGTATACGAGATTACGGAGAAAGTGGTGTAACCTCTAGACCACAGAGACCGGCTCTGAGATAAGTAGAACTGTAATATTTGTTCTGAGTTAAGTAGAACTGCTATAACTGTTCTGAGATTAGTAGAACTGCTGTAATTGTTCTGAGATAAGCAGAATTGCTATAATTGTTCCGATAAATTAGAACTGCTATAGCTGTTCTGTGATAAGCAGAATTGCTATAATTGTTCTGAGATAATTAGAACTGCTATAATTGTGCTGAGATAAGTAGAATTGCTATAATTGTGTGTGATGGAATCCACGTTTATGATCTTAACAAAGCGGCTAAACGGAAATTACTCTTAATTGGGAAAGTTTAAGGTGACGACTCTTAATTGGGAAAGTTTAAGGTGACGACTCTTAATTGGGAAAGTTTAAGGTGACGAGTTAATTATAGATTGTCTTTAAAATAGCTTCTAAGCGAGCACAGTAT
>JACEFZ010011055.1:441130-455055 GCA_014155875.1 Cepaea nemoralis | reverse complement strand
ACTAAACTTCCCAATCTGTCACATCACGCCAAGTAGTCCTTCCTAAACTTCCCAATCTGTCAAATCACACCAAGTACGTCCTTCCTAAACTTCCCAATCTGTCACATCACGTCAAGTACGTCCTGTCTGAACTTCCCAATTTGTCACATCGTGCCAAGTACATCCTTCCTAAACTTCCCAACCTGTCATATCACGCCAAGTACGTCCTGCCTGAACTTAACAACCCCACATATCACGTTGGAAATCAGTTGCAGAAGATTAGAAAGCTGACCACCTGGGTTGATTGTTAACAATGGAAGGAGTGTCAGTCGTACAGAAACCAATGGCAAACTACGAAGGTAAACTTGCCTTGTAAGTAAAAAGCGCCCAAAAGAACGCTGGGTTGATTGCGACGTCCTATAAAGTATATACAGCAACCTACCTGAAGTTATCCACAGTTTCCATTGGATACATCACAGAACTACACACAAGTAGGTCAGTGGGTTATATCACTTTGGAAAACCGGGAAGTAGACGGTGTACCGGAAGTGATCATGGCTAATTCTCTACGAGTGTTGTTTTTGTTTTCAACACTGAAGACGGCCGGAAATGCTGGAAACGCACGGTAAGCGTCAACATAAACGGCGCGGTTGTTTACAAACATGATCAGCGAGCAGTCAGTCACACAGACCTTGGTGGTGGTGATGGCACTTCCTGGACACGACGTTTCCTTAATCTACCAGCCCACACTTCCGCCTGACATTGTGACGTCAGAGGAGGTCCCTTGTACAGGCCTTATGGTGCTGGACCCATGTTGTACAGACTAGGCCGGCACAGGCCGCTGACATGCAAGCTGTCTGTTGTGTTTGTCAGCGGCAGTCACGTCTGCCCATATCATATTTCTGTCTGCGCCGATACAAGCCAACAGCCAGGCCGGCAACACTGAGCCTCGGTCCATCAACACTGAGCCTCGGTCCATGTCTCAGCTGGGAAACCTGGTGGTCATCGCCTACCCCTGGTGGTCAAATACAGCACATGCGTCGGTGGTGGGGCGCAGAAGGAGGGATGGGTGATGAAGAGGACGGGTGGGGGAAAGAGAGAAAGGCAGAATATGAAGCAGCTGAAGGGAGTAGGAGAACCAACACTACCACAAATACTATTAGTACAACAACAACAACAACAATAAACCATCATCACTAGCCACGCAGTCCATGACAATTACTGCTTCATCAGCTCCTGCTACCTCTACTACAACTACCAACAGTACAACTGCTGCCGCCACAACCACGCCTACTACTACTACAATTAGTATCACTACTACTACTACTACTACTACTACTACTACTACTACTACTACTACTACTACAGCTGCTGCTGCTGCTACTACAGCTGCTGCTGCTGCTGCTACTACAGCTACTGCTGCTGCTACTACTACTACTACTACAGCTGCTGCCGCTGCTGCTGCAACTACTACTACTACTACTACTACTACTACTACTACTACTACTACTACTACTACTACTAGAACGAGACAAGGGGGACAATCACAAGTGTTGACGTAGGAAGCTATGGGGAATCCCTGAGGACAGACAGCAATTACTGCCCCTGGTAGGAAAATTGATGAGGAAAACAGGAGCCGCCGCGGAGGATGAGGTTGTGCGAACACGTCACACGTGATTATGATGATGATGAGACGTGAGTGCTGCAGGTGAGCGGGTCTGACCTTCGATCACTGGGTTTTCCCCCAGAGATAGGAATCTATTACGGGTAGATGGTCCAAGCCGGGTACCAGAGCCGGGATAGGGCATAAGGCGAGGATACTCGTGTAACAGTGACAGACGGGAGGGAGGGAGGGAGCGAGAGTGAGAGAGACAGACAGACAGACAGACAAATAGAGAGGGAGCCAAAAGGGAATAGTGAGATGGGAAGGTGCATAGACTAGACACATGAACACGCAGACGTGTAGACAGACAGACAGATGTGGGGATAGAGAGATACATGTGAGGACAGTGAGACAGATGTGGGGATAGAGAGACAGATGTGAGGACAGAGAGACAGATGTGGGGACAGAGAGACATATGTGTAGGATAAAGAGACATGTGTGGAGACAGAGAGACATATGTGGAGACAGAGAGACAGATGTGGAGACAGAGAGACATATGTGGGGGGGGGGGGGGGGTTAGAGAGACTGATGTGGGGACAGAGAGACATATTTGTGGGATAAAGAGACATGTGTGGAGACAGAGAGACATATGTGGAGACAGAGAGACAGATGTGGGGGATAGAGAGACAGATGTGGAGATAGAGAGACATATGGGGGGGGGGGGGTAGAGAGACAGATGTGGGGACAAAGAGACAGATGTGGGGATAGAGAGACAGATGTGGAGATAGAGAGACATATGGGGGGGGGTAGAGAGACATATGGGGGGGGGGGTAGAGAGATAGATGTGGGGACAGAGAGACAGATGTGGGGGATAGAGAGATAGATGTGGGGGATAGAGAGATAGATGTGGAGATAGAGAGACAGATGTGGGGGATATAGAGACAAATGTGGAGACTGAGAGACAGATGTGGGAGACAGAGAGACAGATGTGGGGACAGAGAGACAGATGTGGAGATGGAGAGACAGATGCGGGGACAGAGAGACAGATGTGGGGACAGAGAGACAGATGTGGAGATGGAGAGACAGATGTGGGGACAGAGAGACAGATGTGGGGGATAGAGAGACAGATGTGGGGATAGAGAGACAGATGTGGGGACAGAGAGACAGATGTGGGGACAGAGAGACAGGAGTGGGGACAGAGAGACAGATGTGGGGACAGAGAGACAGATGTGGGGACAGAGAGACAGATGTGGGGACACAGAGACAGATGTGGAGATGGAGAGACAGATGTGGAGATGGAGAGACAGATGTGGAGATGGAGATACAGATGTGGGGACAGAGAGACAGATGTGGGAACAGGGAGACAGATGAGGAGACAGAGAGAGAAAGATGTGGGAGAAAGAGAGACATGTGTGAGGACAGAGAGACAGGTGTGGTGAAAGAGAACGAACGAACGAACGAACAGACTTTATTTTCAAAGGGTAACAAATTGGGCACGCAGGCCCGTCTTACATTCGGCCCTTCCAATCACTCATCTTTCTTTCATCGACAGTGCATAGGAAAAAAACATTGTCACGTGAATTTTGTAAACATAAACAATGCATATTACTATGTTATGAGACACATCCACCACCCACCCACACATCCCCCATTCACTCCAACTCCCCCACCCAACCACACACACATACAATACATTCCCCCACCCATCCACCACATCCCTACACCTACACATCTCCCCGCCCACACACACCTCTCACCCACCACACATCCCATCCACCCACACCCCAAGCACACATACATTCAATAACCCACACAACCCCCACCTACACACATCTCCCCACCAACTCACATATCCTCTACCCGTCCCATTTCCCACCAACAATCACTCATCCAATATCCTCCTCCACCCACACACCTCCAACAACTCAACCAAACACATATTCCTCAGCCACACACACATCTCCCCGTCAACTCACATATTCCGCACCTACCCACACACAAATTCCGCACTTACCCACATAATCTCCCATCTCCCCCAGCCCACTCACAGATCCCGATCCCACACCTGCAAACATCCCCCACCATCTCCTAACCTGCACACACTCACCCACCCACATATCCTCTACCCACCCACACATCCTCTACCCACCCATCCCCCAACCAACATCCCTTAACCACACACCCTTACTCATATACAATCACCCACCCACACATCCTCTACCCAACCACACATCCTCCACCCAACCAGAGACAGAGAGAGAGAGAGAGAGAGAGAGAGAGAGAGAGAGAGATGAGCGAGAGAGAGAGAGAGAGATGTGGGTTCAGAAAGACAGATGTGGGGACAGAAAGGCCTAGGAGGGGGACCGAGAGACAGATGAGGGGGACAGAAAGACAAATGTGAGGGACAGATGGGACAGAGGAGAGAGAGAGATAGAGAGAGATGAGAGAGAGATGTGGGGATAGAGAGGCAGATGTGCGGGACGAGAAACAGATGTGGGGACAGAGAGGACAGATATGGGGGGGGGGGGGGGGGGACAGAGAGACAGATGTGGGGACAGAGAGACAGGTTGGGGACATAGAAAACAGATGTGGGGGTAGAGAGACAGGTGTGTGGGACATAGAGACAGATGTGGGGGTAGAGAGACAGATGTGGGGACATAGAGACAGATGTGGGGACATAGAGACAGATGTGGGGGACAGGCCGGTCTCCCTGGCTAGGAGTTAACGTCTTTCTCCGTAATCCTGTATATTCTCGTGAGTAACGTAACCTGCGCGAGAATCGGTAGCGGTTCTCGCCGCGTTGGTAACTCAATGGGGTATGTGAGCCGGTCGCTCAGAAAGCAATGGCAAACTACTGAGCGTAATCTTGCCTAGTACATCAACAGCAGCTGAAAAATGCTGATGTTGACTGCAACGTTCCCCCCCCCCCCCCCCCCAAAAAAAAAACGACCGAGAGAAGGTCAGACAAAAGATTGACTGTGATGTGTAAGTGTACAGCACAGTTACAATATCTACGACTTTCGGCCTACATGTGCCGGCGTGAACACGACATCGCCTGAAGCAGTTATGCCTGGACTCTCTAACACTAGTGGTGGTGGCCTGGGTGTCAAGTACTCGCAGAAACAATGTGCATTAAAACGCAGCAAAATGTGCAATAATCAATCATACACGACTCAATGAACTAATTTTGGACATGGCAATTATACTGTTAAAAAAAGACACTCAACAATTTTGCTGTTACTTTTATAAAAGATATTCGCTGATTGGACACCAGTCAACCTGTCGACTGTGTCCATCTGGTCATTAACTTCTCGTGGTTACCTGAATTGTAATGTTGTTTGTCCATCAAGAATGATGATGACCATTCATTTCATCCAGTGGGGTTGAAGGTATGGAGCCGTGGGTTCTAAGATGGCTGATAAGGCCTATTTTGGCTCGAAATGTTCTTTGACAATGTGGGCAAAGAATGCTTAACGTTTCTGGAGGAGGATTTCCTGCAGTGGTTTTTCTGTCCTGCCTTTTCTTCACAGTTCTTGCAGTCCTGGTTGCCTCACATATGACTGCACCCTTGCGTAATGATGCACGCCACGAATTTCGGTCTCTGGCTGCAGCCTCCCAGGTGTAATGTTGAATTCCAAAAGCATTCAGTGAGATTTTCAGAGTGTCTTTAAAGCGTTTCCTCTGGCCACCTTGGGAGCGTTTACCACAACGCAGTTCGCTGTAAAAAAAATTCGTCTAGGGAGCCTGTGATCTGGCATGCGAGTCAAGTGACCAGCCCAGCGAATCTGATTCTTCATCAGTAACCTCATGATATTCCCGTGAAACTTATTTTTTTGCATACCCCTTACAGGACGTTGCAGTCAACACCAGCAATTTTCAGCTGCTGTTGATGTAGTATAGTATGTTTACTTTTGTCTGCCCTAATATAAAATTCCATATCTCAGTAACCAACTGAGGGAAAATGATGAGATTTAGCGTTTAACCTTATCATTATGTCCACCCATCAAAACAATTTTTGTTCTGGAGATTGTACAGCAGATTTCAATGTTTGTTTATATGCGGTATATAATTTACGGGTCAGAGATTAAGTCCACATTTTTAAATGTACTACACCTTCACCAGACACATCCGCGCTTTTTTCAAAATTTCCTCGTGGTACACATTATGGGCGCCGTTAAATGGGAGTGTTCAGAGGTGTCGTCATAATGTGGGTCCTTTCGTGAAACGTGATTATTTTATGAATCGCAAACATCGGAATGTGTGAATATTGTTGAATGGGATTGGTTGTGAAATTTTGTACACTTCAAAGCATGGCTATGAAGTTATACACATATTTTTGTCAAGAAGCTGATCGCAGGAAACTGTTTCATATTGTTACAAATCCCGAAAAAAGAACAGTGCATACACTGGGTTTGAGTAAACGGTCATTTCGTCCAAGGATGCAAGAATCTGGAATGAAACCAACACGCGACAAGCAAACGACAAGCAAACGATAGGTAGAAAAGCAATTGTAGAAAGCTTTGACAAGGATGTCATACGGCAAGGTATTATCGAAATGCTGGATTCCAAAGAAACAGTGACTGTAAGAAAGCTTAGGGTTTGGTTGAGAAAGAACATTAACACAGAGCTATCTGGAACAACTTTGTGGAAAATTATAAGGACATTAGGCTTCACTTTAGAAAGTACAAGGGAGGTAGAAATATCCTTTGCGAGCAACCGCATTAGGAGCCATGAGAAGCAGATACCTACGTGAAATAAGGGAAATGCGCAAAGAAAATTATGACATAGTGTATTTGGATGAGACGTGGGTCAATGCCCACCACACAAGTGAAAAGGAACGGCAATCAGTGGATGGAAAGATAAAGCGATATGTGCCCAGTAGTAAAGGACAGCGTTTGGTTATAGCCTATGCTGGTAGTACTCATAATGGCTTACTACAGAATGCTGGGCTCGTGTTCGTATCAAAGCATACAGACAACAGGGATTATCATGAGATGAATGGTAATGTATTTAGAGATTGGCTCAAGAATACAGTACTTACATCCCTTGATAGACCGTCATGTCTAATCATGGTCAATGCATCATATCACAATGTTGTTGCCCAAGAAGACAAAATATCTACGGCATCGAGCACAAAGGAAGCAATAAAGATATGGCTCCAAAGGGAAAATATACCATTTCCAGAAACATATTTCAAGCTACAATTGTTGTCCCTTGTAAAACAGACGCAAAAAAGCAAGAAATATCAAATCGACAAGTTGGTAGAAAAGCATGGTCATAGGTGCTTGAGACTTCCGCCGTACCATTCTCATTTAAACCCTATAGAACTTGAGTGGGCTAAAATTAAAGGACAGGTGGCAGCTGACAATAATACATTCAAATTGTCTGACGTCAAGATGCTAACCCAGTCCGCGCTATTAAAAACTGATAAAAGTTACTGGGGAAAAATGTGAGGACCATGTGTTGAAAGAGGAAGAGGACTGTTGGAGAAAGGATGGATTGAATTTTATGCAACCGAGAGCAGTCATCAACCTACTGGAATCGTTTGGACACAGATTAAGGTCTGGGCAGATCGCAGACATTAATCCATGTGCACACTTACTGGGATATTTGCTCCATCTATTCAGACGAATTGCAGGCCCTAAACATTAAAGCATCAGCACAATGTCAATGGCAACACGTTGCATTCCACAGTGATGAATTTTCAATTCCACAAGCCCTCAGCGGTGACAAACAACTGGTATTGAAAAAGAAAAAAAAAAACACTAAACGCATTGAATACCAACAGAAGAGTAATATTGCGGTGGAAACTGACATATTGTGGCATAACAAGAAACGTGAGAGCAAACACGTTGTCAAATGAGGGGATAACACACGAACATATGAATCAATCTATAAACTTCAATTAAAAGAGGGCAAACAGCTTGGCCGTTAAGAAGGAAGCCCACTACAGAGACATTGACAACTATTTTCATAGTGCAAAACAGGTAAAGGGTTTTGGAGAGAACAATAATGAGGGTATATGCATGGGAAGAGAGGAAGAGGAAGCCAAAGAAAAGATGGGTGCAGGATGTGGTGGATGATCTCCAGATGGGTGTATCGGACACGGGACATCTTGCTTATGATCGAGAGGTTTTCCGGAAGGTTGTTATGGGAGCGAGGTTCTGCAAAGGACATGCTACTGAATGAATGAATGAAAGCAGGTAATAATCATGTTCCATCTCCGAACGGTAAATAGCAGAGTAGACAATCTTTCACGAAGACTCAAAGCGGGTCTGTCACCCATGTGTATGAACAAACTACGCAGACAGCTGAATAGATCCTTAAAAATTGACACATGATGAGTAAATTGCGGTATCATTTCTGGTCACTCGTACGCACATTAACGCACAGCTATTTGGAAGCTTTCACGTACTCAATATAAAAAGCTAAATGCATCCTAGTAACATGACTCCTTGTGTACACATTATTAACCAGCAGCTGAAGAAACAAGAAGAAAATGAAAAATAAGGTAAGAAATATATTCCTTCTACTTTCCTGTCAATTTACACATTATTTACCCCATGCCTCTGTAAATTCTCTGTCTTTACTAACATTACACATTGCACCCCTCTCGGGAGTCTCCGTGGTGAAGTAGTCAAGCCGTCTGACTCGGGCTCCGAAGGTTGTATGTTCGATTCCGGGCCGCGTCCTTCATTTCACGAGTGCATTTTTTCGGAGGACTCCCGAGGGTCGTCGCTGGAGCTACGGAGTTAGTGCTTTGTGCGACGCTTTCCCGCGCTGCGGAAAGAGACTGAGCCATATGGGATAAAACCCGATGCAATGCAGTCGACCCTGTCGACTTTTAAGCGACTTTTTTTTAAAATTGCACCCACTCCCATACGAATGTGGCTGCGCCTTGTACTTGTGTCGTTACCCGAAATGACGTGCTTTACTGTAAAGCAAGTTTGTTAGCATGAATTCACTACATTTTCGCCAAAACATCAAAGAAATGTCGCCGCTTTCGATGATTAAGTTGCCTTTGGACATATCAAAGACATATTCCTTGGGTGAGGGTAAATATAAGACGGCAGGAAAACTTTCATAATGATGCAACAGTTTTCATAAAAATTGATCGTGAATGAAGGCATTCTTTTCTGAACAGATTATAGAAACAAGATTACGCTCAGTAGTTTGCCACTGCTTTCTGAGCGACCGTCTCGCATACCCCGTAAGTTACCTACGCGGCGAGAACCGCTACCAATTCTCGCACACATCACGTCACTCACGAGAGTATACGTTATTATGGAGAAAGACGCTAAAACTAAAACCTAGGCCAGGGAGTCCGACCGTGAAACTTACTGAACGCAAAACTCTCTGAACATATTATTGAATGCCTATACAAGATTGACGCTCCTCGAATAAATTAGGTTGAAAATTCAATGCGCAAGTATGCTCATCTCACTACAGAACCACGACTCATCATCACTGGATGTTTACAGGCTGGACAGTCACAAAGTGTAGCAGCCAGGGAAGTTAATGTGGTTAGAAGCACCATTAGTCGCCTTTGGAGGCGATTTCAAGAAACTGGCTCAGTGGCAGACCGGCCACGCAGTGGAAGACCCAGAATCACAACTGCTGCCGAAGACCGCTTCATACGGCTGCGTCACCTTAGGAATCGATTTGCATCTGCGTCCTCCACAGTCCCACTGAATGCCAGGAGCTCGTCGAATTTCAGATCAAACGGTCAGGAACCGGCTGCACGACGCTGGTAGTTGATTTGATTTGATTTGATTTGGTCTTTGGGCTAGAAGACCCTACAGAGGTCATGTCCTGTTCTAACGGACCGGCATCGCCAGAGTGGACTGCAGTGGACAGCCATCCCACAACAACAGATCCAACGGAACCATGTCAAGGAGGTTGAAACAATAATGTTGCGTTTCTTGTTTTGAACAGTATAAAAGCAGCTTAGAGAAGTGTGCCGTACCACAGTTAGGGGAATGTTTATTATACTAGTAGTCTTCTGAGATTATTATTATTTTAAGGGGGCATATAGTCTGTGTGGAGACAGTGTTCAAATAGGTTGCAACTGTATGCATACGGATTGGTGGTGTCTGTGATTTGTTGCACAGCACAACTGTCAGATGTACGCTGCAGGTCTGACTGGGACAATAGTGTTCTGTGTAAGCCGCAAACATTCAGAGTTAAACTCATATCTGCTGGGCAAACAAAAATAAGCAGCAGCAAGCAGCAGCAGCAGTAGTAGTAGTAGTAGTAGTAGTAGTAGTAGTAGTAGTAGTAGTAGCAGCAGCAGCAGTAGCAGTAGTAGTAGTATGGTAGCAGCAGCAGCACCATTAGCAGCACATTAGTAGTAGTAGTAGTAGTAGTAGTAGCAGCAGCAGCAGTAGTAGTAGTAGTAGTAGTAGTAGTAGTAGTAGTAGTAGTAGTAGTAGTAGTAGTAGCAGCAGCAGCAGCAGCAGCAGCAGCAGCAGCAGTAGTAGTAGTAGTAGTAGTAGTAGTAGTAGTAGCAGCAGTAGTAGTAGTATGGTAGCAGCAACAGCAGCAGCAGCAGTAGTAGTAGTAGCAGCAGTAGCAGTAGTAGTAGTATGGTAGCAGCAGCAGCACCATTAGCAGCACATTAGTAGTAGTAGTTAGTAGTAGTAGTAGTAGTAGTAGTAGTAGTAGCAGCAGCAGCAGCAGCAGCAGCAGCAGCAGCAGCAGCAGCAGTAGTAGTAGTAGTAGTAGTAGTAGTATGGTAGCAGCAACAGCAGCAGCAGCAGTAGTAGTAGTAGCAGCAGTAGCAGTAGTAGTAGTATGGTAGCAGCAGCAGCACCATTAGCAGCACATTAGTAGTAGTAGTAGTAGTAGTAGTAGTAGTAGTAGTAGTAGTAGTAGTAGTAGTAGTAGTAGTAGCAGCAGTAGCAGCAGCAGTTGTAGTAGTAGTAGTAGTAGTAGTAGTAGTAGTAGTAGTAGTAGCAGCAGCAGTAGTAGTAGTAGTAGTAGTAGTAGTAGTAGTAGTAGTAGTAGCAGCAGTAGCAGTATGGTAGCAGCAGCAGCACCATTAGCAGCACATTAGTAGTAGTAGTAGTAGTAGTAGTAGTAGTAGTAGTAGTAGTAGTAGTAGTAGTAGCAGCAGCAGCAGTAGTAGTAGTAGTAGTAGTAGTAGTAGTAGTAGTAGCAGCAGCAGCAGCAGCAGCAGCAGTAGTAGTAGTAGTAGTAGTAGTAGTAGTAGTAGTAGTAGCAGCAGCAGTAGCAGTAGTAGTAGTATGGTAGCAGCAACAGCAGCAGCAGCAGTAGTAGTAGTAGCAGCAGTAGCAGTAGTAGTAGTATGGTAGCAGCAGCAGCACCATTAGCAGCACATTAGTAGTAGTAGTAGTAGTAGTAGTAGTAGTAGTAGTAGTAGTAGCAGCAGCAGCAGCAGCAGCAGCAGCAGCAGTAGTAGTAGTAGTAGTAGTAGTAGTAGTAGTAGTAGTATGGTAGCAGCAACAGCAGCAGCAGCAGTAGTAGTAGTAGCAGCAGTAGCAGTAGTAGTAGTATGGTAGCAGCAGCAGCACCATTAGCAGCACATTAGTAGTAGTAGTAGTAGTAGTAGTAGTAGTAGTAGTAGTAGTAGTAGTAGCAGCAGCAGCAGCAGTTGTAGTAGTATATAGTAGTAGTAGTAGTAGTAGTAGTAGTAGTAGCAGCAGCAGTAGTAGTAGTAGTAGTAGTAGTAGTAGTAGTAGTAGTAGTAGCAGCAGCAGCAGCAGCAGTTGTAGTAGCAGTAGTAGTAGTAGTAGTAGTAGTAGTAGTAGCAGTAGCAGTAGTAGTAGTAGTAGTAGTAGTAGTAGTAGTAGTAGTAGTAGTAGTAGCAGCAGCAGCAGCAGCAGCAGTTGTAGTAGTAGTAGTAGCAGTAGTAGTAGTAGTAGTAGTAGTAGTAGTAGTAGTAGTAGTAGTAGTAGTAGTAGTAGTAGTAGTAGTAGTAGTAGTAGTAGCAGTAGTAGTAGTAGTATGGTAGCAGCAGCAGCAGCACATTAGTAGTAGTAGTAGTAGTAGTAGCAGTAGTAGTAGTAGTAGTAGTAGTAGTAGTAGTAGTAGTAGTAGTAGTAGTAGTAGTAGTAGTAGCAGTAGTAGTAGTAGTAGTAGTAGTAGTAGTAGTAGTAGTAGTAGTAGTAGTAGTAGTAGTAGTAGTAGTAGTAGTAGCAGTAGTAGTAGTATGGTAGCAGCAGCAGCAGCACATTAGTAGTAGTAGTAGTAGCAGCAGCAGCAGCAGCAGCAGTAGTAGTAGTAGTAGCAGCAGCAGCAGCAGCAGCAGCAGCAGCAGCAGCAGCAGCAGCAGCAGCAGCAGCAGCAGCAGCAGCAGCAGCAGCAGCAGCAGCAGCAGCAGCAGCAGCAGCAGCAGCAGCAGCAGCAGCAGCAGTAGTAGTAGCAGCAGCAGCAGCAGCAGCAGCAGCAGCAGCAGCAGCAGCAGTAGTAGTAGTAGTAGTAGTAGTAGTAGTAGTAGTAGTAGTAGTAGTAGTGGTGGTACTAGAGGAGGAAGGGAGCAGCAGGCGGAGGGAGGATCAGACACCAGATAGGACAGAAGTGTCAGGCTTACCTCTTCTCGCCCGCCAGCTCACATTTGACCTTGAGCTCGCTGCGCTTCTGCAGGTGATGAATGGCCAATTTCTGGACCTGCTTGTTGCCCAGTTTCAAGCCATGGGCCAGGCTGGACTGGATGCAGGCCACCACATCTTTCAGACTTCGGTCTTCTTCTGTAACAACAACAACAGCAGCTGAATGGCACCATCTGTAATCATCTATAGATGCTCAACTATAACTCTCTCTCTCTCTCTCTCTCTCTCTCTCTCTCTCTCTCTCTCTCTCTCTCTCTCTCTCTCTCTTTGCTCTGTGTGTGTGTCCTACTATCCTGGCATACTGGTGGTACGGGACAAGGTCGGCTGGACCGAACAGCCCGAGATGGTTGATGTGGCCAGTATGACGTGGGCCACCCAAGACAAAGGTCGGTCATCCATTTTAGGAGACTACCTTGACCCTGGAGCGACGTGACCCCCACCGAATGTTGGCGCGGGAGAAGGTCTGAGTGCAGGACCATATATTTGGCCAAGTGCTGACCCAACTTTGGCCCACAGAGACACGCGTCTATTTGGGGATCTTCAGGAGCTCTCAAACACAGCATCATGCCAACACGACACAGAACCGGACGAGGAGGAAGATCAGTTGCAGTAGGATAAGAAAGAGGAGGAGGAGTAGACGGAGGAGCAGGAGGAAGGGAAGTCAAGGAAGAAGAGGAAGGAAACAAGGAAGAGAAAGGGTGGGTATGATTAATGAGGCGAATAAGCGGAAGGGAAGGGGAAGACAAAGGATTAACGAGGCTGAGAAGTTGAAGACGAAAAAGGAGAAAGAGGAAGAAACGGAAGGAAGAGGAGGAGAAAGATTAAGGAAATTAAGAAGAAAGGAAGAGGAAGGAGAAGGAAGAAGAAGAAGGAGAGGGGGGAGAGAGAAACAAGAAATGGAATAGGAAAGATAGAGGGGGAGAAGAAGAAGGGGATTAAAATTGAAAGGGAGGACGAGGAGGGTGCAAGAGGCAGAGCGTAAGGAGGCAGAAGAAGAAGAAGAAGAAGAAGAAGAAGAAGAAGATTATATATATATATATATATATATATATATATTATATATATATATATATATATATATATATATATATTACACACACACACACACACCATTTGACAAAAGTAGTAATCTATACCCAAAAGCTATTGTAATAAATAAAAATATGATACAATACTAGAATGTGCATTGATACTTGATCTGACAAGCAATCCTTGCCCAGCAACATCGCGGACAGCTGACACAGTCACATCATCTAACGGTGAATTAACTGCAAGATCACACTGTGTCTAGACACGCGTCAGTCACAGGCTGTCCGGACATTCACACAATCACATCATCTAACGGTGAACTAACTGCTAGATCACACAGTGTCTAGACACGCGTCAGTCACAGGCTGTCCGGACATTCACACAATCACATCATCTAACGGTGAACTAACTGCTAGATTACACAATGTCTAGACACGCGTCAGTCACATGCTGTCCGGACATTCACACAATCACATCATCTAACGGTGAACTAACTGCTAGATCACACAATGTCTAGACACGCGTCAGACACATGCTGTCCGGACATTCACACAATCACATCATCTAACGGTAAACTAACTGCTAGATCACACAGTGTCTAGACACGCGTCAGTCACAGGCTGTCCGGACATTCATACAATCACATCATCTAACGGTGAACTAACTGCTAGATCACACAATGTGTAGACACGCGTCAGTCACAGGCTGTCCGGACATTCACACAGTCACATCATCTAACGGTGA